>APFE030889239.1:2167-12403 GCA_000404065.3 Pinus taeda | reverse complement strand
GATGCATAATCACTCAGAATTCACTGATTGTGCTCTGACTTCCTGTATGCATGTATGAACTGTGGTTTTATATGAGTGGTGTTCTGAATATCTAAATGCTAAGTGCCCTGACTTCTATGTAAAGGCAATATTACTGTTTATTGAAGTATGATTGACTACATAGGCCCAATGGAAACTTATGTAATGTTTATCCAACCTTTATATTTGTTAATGCTGTTACACCACAAGAGTTAGCCATCTTATCATTAGTCAAAATCAATATCCCTTTTAAGAGAGCCCTCTCAGGCTAAGGAGGCTAAGCCTTAGTCAAAAGATTGGTTTGAAATAGTTACTTAGAGTCAACCTGACCAGCAGCCTATCAGGACTTGATTTTGAGATAACATTTTGGTGCGTCTGTCGGGAGTCTAAAGATTACTTATTCCCGAAATTATGAAGCTGAACTTCTGAAGGTAGCAGGAGCTCAGAAAGGTTTTCGAGGCTGCATTCTACCTTGGTGACTCCATTCAATCTTAAAGTTAAAAAGGTGGCTTCGAAAGGCAGATATACAAGGATTAATCCTGACCCAAACCCACCTAGTCCTGTGGATAATCCCAACATTATCTCAAGGAGCAAGCAAAGATTTTCTGATATACCAGGTACTTCAAACATTTCAAAATCTTTGTTTCCTGAATTTTCTAGAAGTCCCGAAGATAAAATTGTTGATGATAAAATTCAAGAAGTATTGTTGAGTTCTGAGAACGAAGAAGAGCTTATTGGAATTATTTTAGATTTACAAAAAAGAGGCATTGATACTTCATCTTTAGTGTCAGAAAAAGATAAGGAAGAGTTTTGGGAGGTTTTTACTTCAGAGTTGTTATTAGAGGAAGAGGACTTAAACCAGCTCAAAGAACTTGATCCTTTTGAAGTTTTGCTTAAATCTAAAACTGGTTTACCTCTCCCAAATTGGAGTTCTTTTGTCAGTGGTTTGCAAAGTATAAATAGCCCTTTCTGTATCAATACTTTATCTTCTGCCTTTGTTAGTCCAAATAGTCCTCAGACAATACCTGCTTCCACTGGTCATACCATACCTGTTGTCACTGCTCCTCCTTTCATTATGGCTATACCTCCTAGGTATGCTCCTCTAGCTCTCCCTGCTGTTTTACATGATCTTCCTAGCAAATATGCTGCTAGGATTCCAACATGGGAAGGTGATGAAGATATTACAGCAGAGGAACATGTGGATAGGTTCAATGATTTTATTGACAGGGAAGAAGTGGATGATGAAGATGTAAAACTAAGATTTCTCAAACTTTTATTGGGGAAGTCAGAAAATGGTTTAAAGCCCTTAGAGCTGGAAGCATTCATAGTTGGGTAGAGTTTGAAGACAACTTTCTAAGGAAATGGGGAAATAGAACCAAACCTGTTCAAGCCCTTACTGAATATAACAATCTTAGGAGAGCTCCAGAGGAAACCATTCAAAATTTCTCTAAGAGGTTTAACAAAATATATAATTCCATTCCAGCTCATTTGAAACCTCCTGGAGCTTTGGCACAGTTGAGATATGCTGAATCATTTGATTCAAATTTTTCTCTTTTACTCAGGGAAAGGGAATCTGCCTCTCTTGCTGACATGCAAAATGATGCAATTAAGGTAGAGGTGAATATGCTTTTTGCTAAGAAATCTAAGATGGCAAAGTCTAAGTTGAAGGAGGAAGAGAAGCCTTCCACATCAGCTCAAGAAGACAAGTTTGAAACCATGATGAAAACCATGGAGAAATTGATGGACAGATTAGCTCTTGGGAATGCTTCTGCTCCTCCAGCACAGCAAGAACCTCAATTTAGAAACCCTCAGTTCAGAAGACCTAAGAATTAGCAAAGGCCAAGAGATAACCGAAATCAGCAGGCATACCCTCTAGTGAGACCTCCTTTCCAACAAAATTTGGTAGATGAAGAGGATGAACCTAAAGTCCCTGAGGAATCAATTCATTGTTTGGATGAAGACGGATCAGGAATTTTCTTGACCAAGGAGGAACATGATGAGTCCAGCATGATAAAATCAGAAGAAGAGCCTTCAGATTTTTTGAAGGGCTATCAGCATGCTATTTTTGAGATGCAAAAGCAGTATAATCTTAGGAATAGAGATGTTCCTATTACAGCAAACAAAGCACAGCTTAAGAAGAATACCTCAAGGATTGCTGATGATAAAAAGGAAAAAGCAAAGGTAGGTGAAAGTAAAGAAGATCCTCTTCTTGACAAAAAGGACATTCAAATTTCTTCTCCTCCCAAAGAAATTGACAAGACTACTTCTGTTTTTAATATTGAGAATGAGATTGCAAAAATTAAAATATCAGTCCCTTTTAATGAAATTCTCAAGGTAGACAAATACAGAAGCAAAATTGTTGAAATGCTTAATTCACAACCAGGAGTGGCTGATATCCTAAATGTACAAGAAGATAATCCTATTATCTTTTTGGGTCCAAGACTTGAGGATGAACAAAATGAAGAGTTTCCTCCTTTCTACATAAGCATTATCATTCATGATATGACTCTACATAATGCTATGTTAGATTTGGGAGCATCACATAATCTTATGCCTAAGGTAATCATGGAAAGACTGGGGTTAGAGGTTACTAGGCCATATAAGGATTTAGTTTCTTTTGATTCAAAGAGAGTCCATTGCATTGGGTTGATAAAAGATCTAGTTGTGGGGCTTACACAAATTCCAGCAAAAACAACTGTTATGGACATTGTTGTTGCAGACATTCCACCTAAGTTTGGAATGCTTCTTTCAAGGTCATGGGCAGCAAAAATTAAGGGCACAATGCAGATGGATCTTACATATGCTACCATTCCAGTGTTTGGTGAACAAAGGAGGTTGTACCGAGAAACAAGGTTGGCCTACATGGTGAGCAACAAAGAAAAGCCTCAGAATTTTCCTATTTACTCATGTGATACGGGTCTTGGTTCAGCTATCCTTTTCAATGAATCAGTTGGGAGAGAATTAGAACACAAACCTGCAGAAAATTAGAGTCAAGAAGGATAGCAAGGAGATGAAGAGGAAATCATGGGCTGTTGGACATTGTACTTTGATGGATCAGCAGGAAAAGAAGGGGCAGGAGCTGGCATTTGGATCACTAGTCCAACTGAAGAAAGTAAGTTTCTCTCATACAAATTAAACTTTGATTGTACCAATAATATGGATGAGTACGAGTCTCTAGTTTTAGGTTTGGAAGCCTTGATAAAGTTGAAAGCCAAAAATATTGCTGTTTGTGGAGATTCTGAGTTGGTAATTAAACAAATAGAAGGTTCATATCAAACCAAAGATGCAAGAATGAGAGCATACAGAAATTTAGTGTTGGAGATGTTAGAAAAATGTCAAACCTACTCTTTTAGCATCAAAACTAGAGACCAAAACTCTATTGCAGACTCTCTTGCTGTTTCAGCCAGCTTATTCACTATTCCTAAGCACTCTTCTGATGGTTATGAAGTGGAGGTTCACCATAGACCAGTCATACCGGATAATATCATAAACTGGCAAGTTTTTGAGGATGATCAGCATGTAAGAAATTTCATTGAATTAAAGGAAGAGTTTGAGCACAATCAGATAGATCAGTAGAACATGTTGATAGAGCCAAAAGAGAGTTCTGAAGTCTTACAGTTACAAAACAATTTAATCCCTAAAGGCCTCATTCCTTTGGAAAAATTGTTTGATCAAAATGATTTGTTCAAAGCACCAAAATTACAAGCTAATGAGGAGGAAGTAGAAAACTGTAATTTAGGTGACTCAGTTATGCCTAAAATAGTCAATATTTCAAAGTTCCTTCCAGCTGATATGAAGATCAAATATGTTGAGATGATGAAAAGATTCATTGATGTTTTTGCATGGAGCTATGTTGATTTGAAACAATATGATTCTTCAATTATACAACATACCATCCCTATTAAGCCGAATGAGAAGCCTTTTAAGCAGAAGCTAAGAAGGATTAATCCTCTTCTAATGCCACTGATTGAAAAAGAAGTGAAAAAGCTTTTTGATGCCAAAATTATTGTTCCAATTAGATTCTCAAATTGGCTTGCTAACTTGGTACCAGTTAGAAAAAAGAATGGGGAGATCAGAATTTGTATAGACTTCATGAACTTAAACAAAGCTTCATTGAAAGATAATTACCCTCTCCCCAAAATGGATTTCATTCTGCAAAACATTGTTGGTTCACAAAGGATGTCTATGCTTGATGGCTTCTCAAGGTACAATCAGATTCTTGTCCACCCAGATGATCAGGAGAAGACAGCTTTCACTACACCATGGGGAACATTCATGTATGCAAAAATGACCTTTGGTCTCATGAATGCAGGAGCAACTTTCCAGAGAGCAATGGATATTGCTTTTGCTGAAGAAAAGGACAAATCAGTGGTGGTTTATCTTGATGATATCACAGTTTTCTCAAAGAAGGAAGAAGACCACTTAAAGCACCTTGAAAAGGTCCTACTGAAGTGTAGGAGGTTTTGTATTTCTCTAAACCCAACCAAAAGTATTTTTTCTTTAACTTCTGGCAAACTGCTTGGACATATTATTTCTGAAGAGGGAATTAGGATTGATCCTAATAGAGTTAGTGCAATTCAAAAGTTAGATTTACCAAGGAGCAAGAAGGAAATTCAATCTTTTCTTGGGAAAGTTAACTTTGTTAGAAGATTCATTCCTAACTTTGCTGAAGTGGTTAAGAACATAACAAAGATGTTAAAGAAAGGAACAGATTTTAAATGGATAGCTGAAGCAAAGAAATCATTTGAAGAGATCAAGAAAGCACTTACTCAAGCACCAATCCTCATCAGCCCGGATTTTACCAAGGAGTTTCTGATCTTCACATTTTCTTCTGATGACACAATTGCTGGAGTTTTATTACAAAAAGGAAGTCAAGGTACTGAACAACCCATTTCTTTCTTTAGCAAGACATTGGCTAATGCTAAATTGAAATATAATATCTTAGAGAAACAAGCTTATGCATTGGTGACAGCCATTAAGGATTTCAGGATTTATGTTTTGCACTCTCACATTGTTGCATAGGTGCCAAATGCTGTTATAAAAGATATTCTTACACAAGTTGATCCAGATGGAAAAAGGGGAAGGTGGATAGCAAAACTGTTGGAGTATGACATTGAGATCAAACCCACTAAATTGGTAAAGGGTCAAGGCCTAGCCAAATTGTTGACTCAGTCAAATCTGGACTGTATTGATATTAATTTAAGCATAGAAATCTCAGAAATTTCTGAAAATGAAGAGGAGTTGGCTCAAATTAATGAGAAATTGTTGATCTCAGATTGGTATAAGGATATAGCATTTGTTTTGCATCATAATAGAGTTCCTGATAACCTCTCAAAATCCAAAGCTCGGTTTACCAAGTTAAAATCTCTCAGATATTTTGTATATGACCAAAATTTGTTTTGGAAAGATGCAGGAGGAATATTATTAAAGTGTCTCATTGAAGAAGAAGCTGATAAAGTAATTGATGAGTTTCATAAGGGAGATTCCAGAGGTCATCACTATTGGAAAGCCACTGCAAACAAGGTGTTGAGAGCTGGCTATTTTTGGCCAACTATGTTTAGAGATATTTATAAAAGGATAGCCACATGCCATGAATGTCAAGTGTTTGAAGGGAAGAAAAAGCTCATGCCAATGCCCTTGGTTCCTATTTATGTTGAAGCACCCTTCTAGCAGTGGGGATTAGATTTTGTAGGGGAAATCCATCCTCCCTCATCAGGACAGCATCGCTGGATTCTCACAGCCACCGATTACTTTACAAAATGGATAGAGGCAATACCCACAAGGCAAGCAAATGATTCAGTGATTATTTCTTTTTCTTAAGAAAATAATATATTATCAAGAATTGGTTGCCCAATCAAGATCATTACAGATAATGCTCAAGCTTTCAAGTCCAAAAGAATGATTAATTTTTGTCATCAATATCACATTTCCCTTGGACATTCCACTGCTTATTATCCACAGGGAAATGGTTTAGCTGAGTCTTCAAACAAGAGTCTTGTCAGAATCATTTAGAAGCTGCTGCAAGAAAATAAAAAGGCTTGGCATTTGAAACTGAAATATGCCTTGTGGGCTGACCGGATTTGCACAAAAAGATCAATTAGAACATCACCATATGAGCTTGTGTATGGGACAAAGGCTATATTTCCAACATCTCTCGGAGTACCAGTAATGAAGCTAATTCAAGGATTAGAAGAGGAACCAAATGTTGTACAGCGAAGGATAAATCAGCTAATAGCTTTGCAGGAGAAAAGAAATGAGGTGTTTGACAATCATCAACAAAGCTAGAACAGGATTAAAAGAGCATTTGATAAAAAGATCAAAGAGGTTACATTCCAGATTCATGATAAAGTCCTGAAATGGGAAGCTAGAATTGAAGAGAAAGGTAAACATGGTAAGTTTGAAAATTTGTGGAAAGGGCCATATCAAATTTCTGCTTTCCATGGGAATAACACCTATATTCTGCAGGAGGTTGATGGAACACCATATGTTGGAGGACCTGTTAATGGTAGGTTCCTAAAGCATTACAATTGATTGAATCTCGACCAAGTGTCTCACAAACATTGTATATAACCATTTTATTAGTCTTTCTTGATGAAAATAAATGACAAGCTGAACAGGAAGCTTAAGCCCGAGGTGAAGGCCCACAAAGCCAGAAAGGAATGCTTGTCAACTCTGTTATGTTTTCAGAAATCGAACAAGGCACTGGACCTACGAGTTCTTAGTGTACTACAGGAGCACACTATCCCAAGTGGAGCCACTGTTATCACTTAGAACTAAAAGTTTGACATATAATTGCATGCCCTAGTTTGATGACAAAGGTCTATGTTAAAGTTGGTTTCATTTTTATTTGTCTCAGTTAGGATTGGGAGTTTTAAAGGTTTTTAGCTTAAATCATACTCCACTCCTTTTGGTTTTACTCCGCTCATCATTATTACATAAGTCATGTCTTGTCTTATCCGAGTCACCGTGTCTTTTAGTGATTTTGCAGCGCAATGTCATTTGCCCATTTCGCGGCGCAATCATGGTCTAGCATTTTCGCAGCACGTCATGATTAGGCAGTTTCGCAGCGCATCATTAAAAAATATAACTAATAGCACTGCGAAATCATGGATTCGTGCATTTCGCAGCGAACCTTTCCCGAAATGTCAAGTCCGTAGGTGAGTCAGCATTTGTGTCTACTCATGTCAGTCTGCGTACCTCTTGTATCATGTCTGAACGTTCATTTGCCACTACTTCACCAATAGAATGTTGATATGCACAGAAATATCATTCCCAAGAGATTTTACCATGCATAATCTTTAATAATGGTCGTGAGTGTTGCATGAGTGACCAGTCATGTTTCAATTTGAATTTCAAGTGAGGTTGTTTTCAAGCGAGCCTAATTACAAACGAGGCTGAATAAAGAAAAGAGGAGCTGAATCACCATCTCGACCGGAGCTATTAGAATTTGGCTGTGAAGATCTCAAAGTGAAAATGGAGAGAAAAGAGCATAGATGCGGTAAATGTTAGAGGAATGAACCTGAAGGCCTGGACATAACATTGAGGGATGAAGGTGTGAAGAAAGCGTTCGAGGATGCCGGGTGTTGGAAATTTTGCAAAAAGCTACAAGGAGGACATGCACAGGTAACTAAGGATTTTGCCTTAAATTTCACTGGTTTGAATTCAAAGGTAGCCATGTTAGAAATACAAGTTTCTCTAGAAGTAATAGCTGCCATAACAGAGATCCCAAGAGGACGAGAAGAATGGTTTAAAAATTTTAAATTTGATATGAATCTGTGTAAGGAGTTTTTAAAGGAGGCATATGTGAATGAAGATTTAACAAAAGTAGTGCCCAGACATTATGTCAAGGAACATTATGCTCTCCTTCTCACCTGCATACAGAAGTATTTGACCTGTGAAGGAAGGTACAATAAGGTCTATTCTTACCATTTTAAACTGCTCTTGCACTTCACCGGGAAAGTCTCCATAGACATTCCTTTTTATTTATTTCGCAGTTTGAGTAAGATGTGTGATAAGGTGCAGCTGAGGAAAGAGGACTGTGAAACCTCTTTATTTCATCATGGTTTGATTAAGTTGCTAGTTTTAGATGGCCTCCAAAAGATAGGCAGGGACTGGAATTCTTTTATTTTCATGGCTGGATTCCAAAGCAAGACTGGCCTTACTCCACAACCAGCCAGAGAGTTCACCATAGCTAAGATTCAAAGGGAAGCAAGAGCTAAAAAGAAAACCAAGCTACAGCTACCAAAACCAGTGAAGCCACTAATCATTCAAGAACAGCCTCAACAATCGACAAAGGAAAAGACTCAGGGTAAGAAGACTGTACCTGAAGCAAGTAAATCTAAAGCAGTCTCAAGGGTAAGGACAAGAAGCCAAATAAATAAGGAAAAAGGTAAAGCTATAGCTGTTGAAGAGAGCCCTGTGTCTAAGGCAAGCCTGAATGATTTATTACAGGCTATTGAATTAGAGCAGTCTAAACCAATTCAAATTGATTTGACATAGTCACCACAAGAAAGGGTTAAGAAAACCAAAGCCTCAAAAAGGCTTAAATTTGATGAGCCAGCCCAGGAATTTATTTTTAGACCTAGAAGACCTATGACAAGAAAATTCCAGCAAGTACAGGAAACACTACCCAAAACAAAGGAAACAGGGGAAGGGACACGACCTCGGCAAAAGAGCAGCACAAATAAAACAACCATCACATCTCAAGGAGATTATGTGGCAGCCATGAAGAGCCAAATAGAAGCAGCTGAAGAGGAGATTAACCAACTGAAGAAAGATACTAGAGACCTGAAGGCAGAGCTAAGCCGGTTACCTAATAAATGGATTTGCTTTTTAGGAAAGGTTTTGTTCCAAATTTTTGTTAATTTTGCTTAGTCTTATTGTTTTGAAGACATTTAAATCCCTGCTACACATATGAAACATCAAAGGGAGTTTTTGGCAATCAATGATTGGGTGATATAAGTTCTCGGGTCAAAAAACAAGTTGTTTTAAATAAAACAGCAGTTTCGTAGCGCGCTACGAAACTGTTGTAGGTGATGATTTTAAACACAGAGCAGCTATTTTGATATTACGAGCGGGAATTTTGAAAGAGAGATACCTTGTCCATCAATATAACCTACAACACATCAGAAACATGGCAGCGTTCCATACCTTGGATTATTAAAGACTAAGAAACATGCTGTTATATATTTGAGCAAATTAATGAAAACAGAAGCCGAGAAGCAGGGGACATCTCCTAATACTACGGGGCAGTAAAGGATTCAGCGTTCAAGGTCAATATGGCGTATTTAACATCCAGCTCAGCCAAATCTAAAGAGGACCAGGTGTCAAAGAACAAGAAGAAGCCACCATTGCATGGAAAGTGGAATTAGAGTCTTAGTTAATTTAGAACTCTTTAAAATTCCAGTCAGCACTTTATTGTATTTAATAGTCAGTTAAATAGCTGATAGGTGTCATTAGAGATAAGGATCGAGTTATTAAATTCCTCTCATGCTGGAGGAGGAAGCTCGAATTAGTTAGAATAAGGATTCTATATATAGCTGAAACAAGAATGTAATGAGTGTTGGAAATTTGATAACAGAAGTACTATTTTAGCTTATGTAAAGACCATTTTCAGTAATATAAGTTGTCTTCTTTTCTTCTCAGGATTCATGAAGGATTTTCATGTTCAGAATGTGTGATTTTTTCTTTCCTAAATGTCTTTTACAGTTGCATATATGTATAATCACTCAGAATTCATTGATTGTGCTCTGACTTCCTATATGCATGTATGAACTGTGGTTTTATATTAGTGGTGTTCTGAATATCTAAATGCTAAGTGCCCTAACTTCTATGTAAAGGAAGTGTCATAGTTTACTGAAGTATGATTGACTCCATAAGCCCAATGGAAAATTATGTAATGTTTATCCAGCCTTTATATTTGTCTATGTTGTCACACTACAAGAGTTAGCCATCTTATCATTAATCAAAATCAATAACCCTTTTGAGAGAGCCCTCTCAGGCTAAGGAGGCTAAGCCTTAGTCAAAAGCTTGGTTTGAAATAGTTACTTAGAGTCAACCTGACCATCTACCTATCAGGACTTGATTTTGAGATAACACACCCCATGCATAGAAACTAACTCGTCAGAGGGCGAATAGATAACCCAAGCTGCGGAAGAGATATTCCGTGTACTACGACAAGCACCATCAGTGAATCCAATGTACGTTTGGAGAGGCATC
>APFE030889223.1:146162-198507 GCA_000404065.3 Pinus taeda | reverse complement strand
AGCTAGAAGAGGAGATTGTATCCATGAAGGACTCAACGTGATTGGAAAATAAAAAAACAAAGGCAAGCAGTGAAATCAAAGTGGAGTGCATTTGGATAACATTAAGAATTTGTTGGAGAAGCAATGACAATCATAATTTGGGGCAACCTTTAATCTTTCCACGCGTTCATTATGAAGCAATTTTGGTAGAACTGATATTGTTGTTGCAATGTATTGTTAATGCCAAAATTAATGTTGCATAAAGTTGTGTATAAAATTTGTATATAAAATTATATAAGATGTTGTATATAAAGTTATCAAACATCAGAATGGTATGTCAAGCATGGGAACGATATACAACTTCGTGTCAAGCATGGAAATAACATGCAAAGAATTGGAATGAATATATAATGTGGGTTGGCAATATACAATATAGCGTTGCTTAACATAGAACATTTTTGTATAATATAAAATATGGTATATGAAATAATATACAAAGTAATATGGAACGATGCATACTCCTTCATTTGTACGCTACTTCAAATATGTACAAAATGCTAAATTATGATATGGCTATGGAATGCTATGATGTATGCTATATAGAATAAATGCAATGTTGTATGGAACACTATATGGAATCTTAACATACATCACTATATGAAATGCAAAGCTTCAAAATTATACCACCATATGCAAAGATATGGAACAACATATGACACTACAAATTGTCAAGATTAAGAATGATATGGAATATTGGGACTATGTAGGGTTCAATATATAAGATACTAATTAGTTGGTGGTCCATTCCTTCAATATATATACCAGAATTTAATGCTTGATATATATACCTTCAATAAAATTCATGCTTTCAATATATACTAATGTTCATATATAACAGTGTTCTATGATTGACTGGTGGTCCCTGCCTTTCATCTATATATAATTACAACCATCAAGCAAGCAGACCACCAAGCAACTGTTATCGAAATGGGTTGTAAGATTTTTGATCAGTTTGTTTCCATTTTGATTAACACTAATCTAATTATAATTATGTTAGTCATGACCTCATGGATAAGTGTGGTTTGAATAAAGAAGTGCATGCAGAATCATGGTTAGTTCAGTGGGATACATGTACAAAGAAGAGAGTGCATCACCACGTAAGAGCTTATGCATTCAAACTTTTGAATGGTATGCCAACCTCAACAAATTTGAATGTATTGTCATTGGGATCACAAAGTATGCTTTTTGGTATCGATCGGTTGGATCTTCATAGGACCAAAGTGGATTGTTATGACAAGGCCATTGAGTGCTTAAATGACAATGGAGAATATAGAATCTTGCAGAGTAAGAAGAAGGAAATATAAGTTACAATGGTGACAGTTATGTAGGAAAAGCATGGTCACAGAAAGGGTGTGTGTTATTTGCAATGCATATTTCTAGTGATAAATATAAGGATGTTGAGGATGTAGAGGTATTGAGAAGGTACATGATCTTGTGGTAGTTTCAGGATGCTTCTAGTAGAGATTTTAGAGTTGTCGCCTCACAAAGAAGTGGACTTTTCCATTGAGTTGGTACCAAGTGCAACACCAACATCAAAGGCACCATACAAGATGAGCACACCAGAGTTAGTAGAGCTGAAGTTACAGTTGAAGGAAATACTTGACAAAAGATACATTAGACCAACTGTATCACCTTGGGTTGCACCAATGTTGTTTTTAAAGAAGAAGGATGGTACTCTTAGACCATGCATTAGTTACAGGAAGTTGAACAAGGTGACCATAAAGAATAGGTATTCATTGTCATTGATTGATGACTTGTTCGATCAGTTGAAGCGAGCAATAGTTTTCTCAAATATTGATATGAAATCAGGATACCATCAGGTACACATTAAAGAAGAGGACAGTTACAAGAAAAATTTCCAGACCAGGTATGGGCATTATGATATTTTTTTAGTCCCATTCGGTTTGATTAAATCTCCAATTATTTTATGTGCTTGATGAATAGTGTACTGTGTCCTTATCTGGACAAGTTTGTTATTGTATTCATTGATGACATCTTGATATATTCTAAAAATGAGGAAGAGCATGTAGAACACTTAGCAGCAGCATTGATATTTTTGAGAGAGCATCAGTTGTATGCTAAACTCAATAAATGCAGTTTCTTTCATATAGAGGTATATAACATGGGACATGTTGTTTCCAAGGAAGGCATAAGAGTGGATCTAGAGTGTATAAGAGTTGTCATGAAGTGGGAAACTCCTAGAAATATTTATGAGGTGAGATCATTTATGGGGCTTGCAGATTATAATAAAAGGTTCATCAGGAACTTCTCTCGCATTACATACCCTATTACATCACTGGAAAGGAAAGGTAAGAAATTTTACTGGATAGAGGAATGTGCAACAAGTTTTGAGCAGTTGAAGTGGTTGTTGACAAATGCTTCAGTGTTAAATATTATGGATCTAGACAAAGCATTTGTGGCATGTACGTATGCTAGCAATAGAGGACTTGGTACAATCCTTATGTAGGAAGGATAGGTAGTATGTTATGAGTCACAGAAACTGAATGAGCATGACCAGAATTATCCAACACATGATCGTGAGTTGGAAGGGATCATTCATGCATTGAAGATGTGGAGACATTATCTTCTTGGAAGGAGGTGTGTATTGATGAGAGATCACAAGGGATTCGGATATCTATTTAACTAACCTAATATGAATGGCATGCAAGTTAAATGGCTGGCCATGACTTGTGAGTTTGATTTCAATATCCAATACATAAAGCCTACGGAGAATAGGGTTGCACTTTCTCTTAGCAAGAAAGTATAGGCGAATCAAAAAGAAACTATGAGCTCTTATGGGACAAATTTAAATGATCGGATATTATAGGAAGGACAAAATGATGGGAAGTACATGGATCTTATGCATATGTTATAATAGGGTACAGGGGGTCAGGATGTGAACTATCATGTTACAAAAAATGGTTTTATCAGATTTAGGTACAAGATATATGTGCCAAACAACAATGAGCTTATGAAAACTATCTTATGAGAATTTCATGCAAAACCTTACTCAGGCCACTGAGGATACCATAACACATTGACATTGGTGAAGAAGTTTATCATTGGTTGAATCTGAAGAAGGAAGTGGTAGACTTTGTGGGTAGATGCATATATTATCAACAGGTGAAAGTAGAATGTAAGCATCCAGGTGGACTACTACAATCAATTTTGATTCCAAAGTGGAAATGGGAGGCCATTTCCATGTATTTCATCACAAGTTTTCTAAGGACATTAAGACAACATGATTCCATCATGGTTGTGGTTGACAGGTTGACAAAGGTAGAACACTTCATTCCAGTGAATTCTACATATTCATCTAGTGATGTGGCACAGGTATTCATCAGAGATGTGGTGAGGTTACATGGTGTTCTAAGAAATATTGTGTTAGAGAGGGATGTTAAGTTCACTTCCAAGTGTTGGAAGGATTTGTTTGCAGGTTTGGAGACAAAGTTGGCCTTCTTCACAACTTATCGTCGTCAGAGAGATGGACAGATAGAGTGGGTCAACAAGATATTAGAGGACATGTTTAGGATGTATGTGATCCATCGACAAATCAGATGGGAGGAGTACCTTTTGTTGGTTGAGTTTTATTATAATAATGGTTATCAGGAGTCACTAAGGATGAGTCTATTTTAGGCACTATATAGGCAGATTTGTAATACTCCCATTAGTTGGAGTGATCCAGTGAACAAGGAATTGATAGGATCGAACATGTTGGAAGAGATGGAACAAGAAATGCATCATATCAAGAATAATCTAAAGGAAACACAAGGAAAGCAAAAAATTTATGCAGATCAGAATAGGTTGTTTAAGGAGTTTTAGGTTGGGGAACAAGTGTATTTATGCATCAAGCCCAAGAAGAGATCCTTTAGGGTCGTATCATATGCCAAGCTCGCACCTAGGTTTTGTGGACCTTTCAATATTCTTGAAAGGATCCGACTAGTAGCCTATCAAGGAGTTTTAGGTTGGGGAACAAGTGTATTTATGCATGAAGCCCAAGAAGAGATCCTTTAGGGTCGTATCATGTGTCAAGCTCGCGCCTAGGTTTTGTGGGCCTTTCAATATTCTTGAAAGGATCTTACTAGTAGCCTATCGATTTGCACAACCTCTGACAATGAAAGTCCATGATGTTTTCCTTTTGTCATTACTTAAGAAGTATCTTAAATAGGTTGATCATGTGATTGACTTGTTTGTATTGTAGGTGGAACTAGATAGATAATTTCATCCAGTTTCTCAATGTACATTATAGAAAAATATACTCACGCTTCGAAATCGAGCAAGTTAAAGTCGAATGGAATCGGTATGAGGTTGATGAACCCACATGGGAGATGGTGGATCATATGTAGGATATGTATCCTTCTCTATTCACTGGTTGAGTGAATGATTTTGGTATATGTACATATGTATATGGATGTAAATACCACCATGAGCTATGTTATAAAGCTCCAATAAGAGGTATGGGTTTCATGTTGTTATGGTTTTTATGTTGTTATGTGTCATGTTAGTTTGCTTCTTAGGAGGTTAATCATTGTAAATATTGCATCAAGCTAAGTTATAAATTTCCATGTGTTGTATGTTTTTCTTTCAGTAGTCTTGTTGGTTGTGGGTGTCATTAAACACCGAGGATGGTGTTCCCCCAAGGGTAAGGGTTCTATAACAACATTGGCCAAAAATACATGTAATAAAGGTAATAAAGGAAAAATAATAACCAATGTCAAGGGATGTGTATTCCAAGTTGAATGTTGGGGAAAACATCCTAGTGGGGGTGTTCATTTGGTTTATTATGGCTAAGGAAATTGGCAAAGGAAATGGTAGAGGCTTTGAGAAGGCATGAGCCATTAATTGGAATTTTATTTATGAAAATAATGGAAATTAGGATAAAAGAGAGGTGAAAGGTCACGGGTTGCATGTGAGGAGGAAAATGAAGAAAATATAGGCCTCATTAATAAAATGGTTTTTGAGGATTAGTTGGTACCTTTTTGTTAGTTCAAGCTTAGAGCTCTCTCTCTATTCTCTTTCTCTCTCACACTCTTGGAAACTTAGAGCCTTACTGTAGGACTTTAACATTGGCTCAAGGCAAGAAAAGGAAGGACCAAGAATACAAATGAAAGAAAAGATCAAGCAAGGAAGAGCAACTTCTAGGAGCTACATCAGGATTATTTGCAGGTATCAATTTTCATGAGTGATTTCTTTGCTAGATTGATATAAATGGTACTTGAATGTGTGTATTTGGCTCTGTTTTCATCATTGGCACAGGTTTTTCTAGGTGTGACATTGTTCTTCAAACTTGCCTTTCCATTTCTTGATAGCGATGGTGTGATGGGTTCTCTTGTGTTTGGTTGCATTGGATTGTCAATGGTTTTGAAACTGAGTGAGGTGGTCTCTAAAAGAAAGAACACAACACCTAAGAATCCCTGGACTGAAGAAGGTGGGATTGTATTAAAGTCATATTTTGTGTGCCTTGATGGGCATCAAAATCCTATACTAGTGAATAGAGGGATATATAGTAAAGCCTAGAGTTGTGTACCCTCGATCAAGCCTAGGAATCCTTGACCAGAAAATGGCGAGATACATGGTAAACTTTAGAGAGTTGAGTATTTATTAGGTCTATGAATACTCAACCAATATATGATGGGATATGCAGTAAACCCTAGAGACCAGGAGATAAGAAAATTCCTCACAGTGTAGGTGTAGAAATCGGGAGGAATTCATGCTTATTTAGGACCTAGTGATCTAGTGAGGATTGAATTAAATCCAGAGGAAACCTGGTATGGTTTTGTTTTCAGTCCCACATTCATTCTTGGAATTGTATATTTTTACTGTACATTCAATAACTATGTGATATTCTAAAACACAAGATAAGAATCCACTCTACTCTTCAGGGGCAACCAAAATTGATTGATGAAAACAATAAGCAGAAAAGTAAGAATATCAATCGTACATAACACAATATTTCTCTGGGGACATAAACTACTAAAAATCCCAACTATATATATTGCATTAACCAAAATATCTAACAAGAAAATACATTTATTTCTCCTCTTGAACAATTCATGCACTAATATAATCTAACTGTCTACTTCCTAGAATGACTTTTGCCAACACTTAGCCAATTTACTAGCCTTCCAAGAACCTAATTCCTTGTGCAATTCCTGGGATAATTAACCTCTATTTAATGTTGAAATTCCCTCTCCATAATTGTGTAATCAAAACATTTGTCCTCAACTAATTGCATGCATCATCTATACAACTCGGAAAAGTATACAACTAATAGTACATTGTCCCTGAACTCCAATCTCAATTAGGTCTTCCTATGAACTAGCATGCATGAGTTATTTATGAGTGAATATTCACTTAAATGGTGTGTCACTAAGAATGCACTAGCTCCCATCCCCACTATTAGACCTGATACTAGTTCCTCCAATAGTTAGAACTAGTTTAACTAACTATAACTCAGTTAGATTGAGTTAATTAATTACAACTCAAAAGAACTCAACCTAGACCCCTAAAATTTAGGAATCACTCTAAATGACTTTATATGGACTTCCAAATCAAATTTTATGATCCAAATAAGCCAAATTAGCTTAGCTAACTATTACAATATCCTCTGAGAATAGAATTACAATTTAATTCAAGGACAAATTAAATCAGAATTTCAACACTCCCTCTCAACAAGAAAGGAATTCAACTCTATCCCAATCTCGTACATTTGGAATGTTTTCTTGTAACACTTGTCACTATTGTTGTTTCTACTGCAATATCTACAACAAAAAAACATGCAAAATAAATAACTATGATGCATCTGTCACCAGAGTTTCTAATTGCTACTAGCTCTTTCACTATTTACTAAAACCTTTGCACTTCTGCTACCTTTGCACTGTGCCATCTGCACTATTTCCAACTCTATTATGCGCTCCTCAGTATCTGACTACTACTAGTCTCTTCCTTTGTCACTCTGATATCTGACAACATCAACCACCATTGATGCATCCTCCTACGATGTACTTCGGGTGATAAGCCTCAATATTGCAATAAGAATGTTGCAACTCCCAAGGCTACCAACTTTAATTATCAACATGAGGTTCGTACAAACTTAAGAGGTATCGAGACTATATGAGTAGCATAAAATGTGTCCTTCCTTTGCTGTCATGATATAATGGAGTGCTTGTAAAGAAATCAAATCCTAAACTAATTGCGGAAAATGAAATTCTCGACTTGGAAACCTTAACCTATTGCAAGAAAGAAAATAGAAGGAAACAAACATATTATAATTGCACAAAGTAAATATCATGAAATAAATGTCAATCATTGCATTTTAAATATTTTAGATCCATTGATAGATTTCATTGGATGTCACAACCAAGAAAATCATTATTGTATTATCCAATTCATAAATTTTTCCATTAACACAAATCACTAAGATGTTTTTCATGGGTAAAATGGAAAGTCCTCAATGGTGTTTATTCCTCATCAACAATTGATTTATATCCTAGGTTTCATGATTCAATCCTAAGCGACAAAAACCAAAATTTTTGAGCAAATCTGGGCATGTATATACATGCTCGAAGAGTGCTACGTGAAACTACAGGATGCTACAAGAAGTTATAATTCATCCAATGACCAAGAAAATCAAATCCAAATTTGATGGGACAAATTTTTTTATTGGCTAGGATGTCTTAGGTCTCCATTCCTAGTGGAATCACTAAAAAATACCTCTATTAACCCATGCTAAGAAATAGTAGAAAATTACTAGTCTAAAATCTAGAAATTTGAGAACTAGTGAGCTAGTAAATCTATTAAATGCCTAAAATAATAAAGTGAAAATGAAATGGGGTAAATTTTGTTATTAAGTGGAATTTGTTTTTGATCTAATGCAATTTTAATAAACTTCATTAAAGCTTGTTATCACGTTCTAAAAATATAACAAAATGTATTGTTATTTGTCACAAGAGACTTCTAGAAATTTAGATTTCGAAATAAGAAAACTAATTCAAGTAGCTCAATGATTCCTATGACCTTCCATATTTGTTTCAATGATGAAGTTATGCCTGGGATCCTCCAAAATAACTTACCTCAACCATTTAACCCAATCCTACAACAAGAAATCATCAATAGTAATTGCAGAAATAGAAAAAGACAAGAACACGAGATGCATGTAATAAGAAGTAAAATGAAGAAAATTAAATGATACCAAAGGGCTTTGAGGCTCCTAGGATGACCAAGCCCAAGTAAAATAAGAGTCCTATGAATGAGATTAGTATTTATAAGTTGAAATTTGCACCAATCTTCATTATTTCCATCAACACAATTACATCCCTGCAACAAATGAAAGTGGAGCTACAAAAATATAAGTTCTCTCCACAAGAAGACTAAGAAAAATCAACCCCTAGAGGTAAATTCGACTTGGCACCTATACAAAATTATTAGGAAGAATTCCCCATGAAAGGAGGAAGCTTTCCCCTCCAAAATCACTCTAATAGTGGATATGATTCCCAACACTAGGAATCTACATTAAATGAAAGGGAACACATTCCTAGATTTTGTCAATCATTGGAGCTCCAGAATTTGTGCAACAATTTTAGGATGTCTTGTTGATTTATTATCCAATATTGATACTCTTGTAGTAGGGATAAATTCCCTAAATTGTCTCCTACTTCAAATCTCCATAATCTTCCCAATATTCTCACAATATTCTGCAGATATAAATAATATTAAGCACAAACATGCAATTATCCATAAACCTTCCTAATGAACATATTAAGTTAAAATATGTTATCTAATGCAAAAAATATATGTTTAATGTCATGAAGGATGGTTAGATAGGCCTTAATTTATGTCTAATTTAGAGGCCCGTCATACCCCCCCGTTGAAAGTGTTGCTCATTCTCCAAATAACATAGTGACCTCATTGTGCCTCATTCATGGACCTGGTGGCCTCCCTGATTTGTTCTATAGTTGTTCAACTCTTTCTTGTAGAAACATTCTACCCTCCTATAGAAAATTTTTACCTTCCTGTAGCAGGGCATATTATTCTTTTAGGTGTTTAGTCATGGGTCCCCTAGTTCTTGGTTGCTTTTGAGAGGGTTGGGGATCCTTTCTTTTGTATTGGAGGGAGATTATTTATTTATTTTTCTTCTTATTCTCCTTTTATCCTTTTTAGGCACATTATCTTATGTTTCAACATTTGCTTTTTCTTTTTCACCCTCTTCTCCTTCTGTAGATCCATCCCTTTTTGTCTCTTTAAGTCTATAAAATCTTCTCTATCGATGTCAACAACATTTGTCCATGTCTTCTCAAGGTTTGTGCAAGGGAACCCTACTACCAATTTTCAATTTCATAGCACTCATTATTTAAGCTTATGGAAAGAGGAGTTATTCCTGCTGATGAGTGAGGTGATGAATGGTATTTCAATCTCAAAACCAAGTTTATTCTCCCACAATAATTATCATCCTTACAAGAAAAAGCTACAATTCAATTTTTTATGGTTCTACTATTGGATGTTTAGTGGAAGAGTTTTTTGAAAATACATAGAATTTTTGTTTGCAAAGAGGTGATAGATCAATTACTTACCCATTATTTGAATACTCCTTCAAAGTTCTAGGTTTTTTTGGCCAATAATCCTCAATTGACGGCCCATTTTTTATTTTGGGAAAATCTTGTAGCTAGCTAACTGTCTCTTGTAGCAGCCCTATTTTTCCTGTAGCAACTCCATTTGCTCCTATAGAAAAGTAGATTGTGCCTTGAGATGCTTAGTTGTGGTTGCATTAGTGGTTGGCCCCTTCATAGGTGTTAAAAGTTGCTTTCCTTCCATTAAATCTTGCATTCATTTCTCCTAGTGCTCCTTCTCAGGATTTTATATTTTTCCTGATCCTGTGTATTTCTTCTTTGGCCTTCATGGTATTTGACTGTTGTTGCTGATATGTGTGTAGGTCCTTTGTTGCTTCCCAAGGTGCTACTGTTGCTGGTGGAGACTATTGCTTGGAGTGGTAGAGTGCCTCACGAGCTCATATCACCCTGTCTACTTGAGGGGAAAGGTAAAATAAATAGGATTATGGCTTGTTATAATGGTTGTAGAGGTTGCTAAAGGAGGAGATTTTCTTCCTATAGCAGTCCTTCCTTCTCTTTCAGGGTATTATAACTATATGGGACCAATGATAAATGATGTAGAGGTTTTGGAGCATGATGATGGCTCAATGGAAGTAATGTAGGTTTGTGAAAATGGAGAGAATGTGCTCGGTGCATTTTTTTTAAGAAATTTTCATGGTGAGCGAGAGTGTATAGATTTTTTCTTGGAAAATATTTTTTTTTCTTATGAAATGGGATGGATGAATAATGGATAAATATTGGATATGAAGTGGATGATGGTTTTGAGTGCTTTGGTAACTTTGACTCTGCAAAAATTTCCTCTTTTAACTGTTGTCCTCATTCCTCATAATCATCACCCTTCCTAATTTCGCTTTTCCACATTGCATGACTGAAGGAGTTAGCTACAATTAACTAGTTAAGCGTGGTTGAAATGGATAACCCATCCTTAGCTTATAAATCCTCACCTCTCATTCATTTACAACAAATTTATAACTATAATATGCTCAAGATAAGAGGTCAATAATATTGCATACCTGTACCCACCCGATGGTTGTTGGAGAGGTATGCATGTTGTTGTTGAGTTGACTATTGATCCATGGTCCTCTTGACGTGATAATTTCCTTTGCTTTCTTTTGTGCAGGCCTTCATATATTGATGATTATTTGACTATTAAGGTTGGTGTGTGCAAGCTTCTTCCTAGTGTCCAATCTGTTGTTGGTGGAGTTGATGGATGTTAGCCCAAAACCTCTATCTTTGAGTTACTATGAGCAAGCTATCTTAGTCAAATCTGGCCTTCGTGGAGTGTTTGGCTTGACCATGGGTGATGTTCACGTTCCCCATACTTTTCACAACTATCATACACCCATCCAACACTTCATCTCACCATTCATTTCCTACAAAACCCCTCATCCAACTTCTTGTAGTAGTCTCCTGTATCTGACATGTTTTTCCCATATCTCACAAACGGTATAATAGATTGACCTAAAATTGTATGAGCATGTTTCCATCATCCTTATGCACCTCTCAAGTCCCCACAATAATTCATGGCCAATGGATCAACAAATCTCAAGAAAAATTAAAAATGGTTGTAGGTGATGGAGGCCAATTTCTCAAAAAATGTGGATTGGAATTTGTTGAAATTGCTTGGGCATTTTACCATTATCAATATGCATCTCCCATTCAAACATCTTGTCAACTGGATGAAACATCTTGGAAAATGCATGCATGAATATCGAGAAAATTTGAAATTGGTTGTAGGTGAAGGAGGTCAATTTCTTGAAAAGTGTGAACTGAAATTTCTTGGGCATGTTACTATCATCCATATGCATCTCCCCTTGAAACAAATTGAAAAATGGATGCACAATTTTCAAAATATGACAAAAATAATTTTCTTGTCTATGTATTTTTATTTCGTGTAGAAAAATAATCTTCATATAGCATATTAGGACAACAAGGAAAATGAGTGGTAAAAGCTTAGGAATGATGAGTGGATGGTGGAAACAGATGAGCGTGATGGATTGGCATGGCCTTGGTCCTTTTTGAGCGTTTGAGAAAAGGAGTAGAATGTTCATGTTTGACTTTCTTTGACTAGGCTCTTGATCAACTTTTCTTTTGGTGACTAACTTGTTTTTGTTCCTTACAAAGGTTAGATATCGCTTGCATTCATGACAGAGAGATACATGCAGCAATTATTTTTTTCCTTTTTTTTTGTTCTAGGCCTACTAGCTATCTCAATGAGGTTTTCACCTAGGATGTTTTATTTTTCTCTTTTTTCTCTTTTTCCCCAACCCATTGACTACCTCATGGAGGTTTTCAATCAATGAGCCATTATTAGGATCCTCAAAGGAGGTTCTCACCTGAGATTTTATTTTTTCTCTTAATTTCCATTTTATTTTTTCTACCCTACTTTACTACGAAAACAAATTCTCTTTCAAGTGTAAGAATACTTCCAATGGAGCCCTATAAACATCAAGATAACTGATAAAGTAATGTGTAGGCTTGAAATGTATTCTTTGACATGTACATGAATATGAGAGACCGACTTATTTGATTGAGATGAGATCACTAATTGTTGATGAAGAGTGTGTGGTTGCAACTTACTGATTGTCTGGAACCATATTTCAATATAGTTTTGATGCCCCTGGTCCACTTGCTGATTTGGATCATCTTGGATGTCTTCTTCTGCCATGAAATTCAGATCTTCTTCTTTTTTCTTATTATTCTCTTGAACATGTAGAGGATCTAATGGTGAACATAAGGGAACTTTCTCAACCTAAGATTTTCATGTCTTCTCTTCATCAAGTGCAGGACATGATCCTTTGGTCTTGTCATTTGAATCTTCTTCTTATGGATGTGGTCCTTCAATGACATCTATAGAATCTCTTTTTTGCAACACCTTTCCTTGTGTGTGTTCAAAAATGGTTGTATAGGTAGTTGAGTGGGAGTGGATATTTGAGATGGATGTGGTTGGGGTTGTGGTTGTGTTGGAGGTGGATGGTAGGGATAACATGGAGTTGGGTATAGAGGATATTGAGGAAAATATTGAGGATATTCTGGATGGATCCCATAAGTTCCTTGCCAATCTTTTTGCCAAGATTGGTTTTGGGATTGAGATGGCCAAGGTTGTGAAGGAAAGGGTGTGTTCCAATAACTTTGAGATGGATGTGCATAACCTTGAAATTATAAATTAGGTTCTTTCATCATACTGGGTTGACTAGGCTACCACAATCCTCTTGGAGATACATAACATAGTTGCTTTGGCAATTGAAATGCTCCATTGTCCTCTTGGTAAACTTCCTTCAATATTGGTAATGATGGGAAATATTTAAAAACATGTAATTTTTCATCGACAACACAGATATCAACATCTTCTTTTTATTCATCTTTTATTCTTATCATTTCTACTTGTTCGCTTATATTGCTAAGGATTTCTATTTTAAATTCATCAAACAAATTTCCAAGTTTAGCTTGACTTACTGATCTTGGTGTTTATTTACTTACTGTTGCCCTTCCTCTTGATAATTGGTATATTAATCCACACATCTCTAATTGTTCTAAGTAAGAGGATTTTTAGTGTGTCAAATCCTAAATGATGTAATTTTTCCCTCTTAACATTATACATCAACCTCTCTATTAAATCCTCAAGGATTTCATCTTCTTTTTTATTCATTCAAAAAATTTCTTCTTTAAGATCATGATCTTTATGTTTTTCTAATCTTTTCCATATCATTCCATCGTCTTATTGAATTAGTCCCTAAACGCATGAACCATTTAAGAGCTCGATCATTCAATGTTGTTGGAAACAATGTCAATTTTTAAGTGTTTAATAGGTTACCATAAGATCTACATACTATATCAAATTCAAAGAGAAATATTTCCAAATCCTCTGACCTTGACCATGAAAGTTTGGAAGAAAATATAAAGCGATGTTCTTCATGTGCACACTAACATCAATATCTTGAATGGGAAATCCAAGAGGATATTCTCCATTGTCATCATCTCCATCTGTTTCTTCTACTTCTCAGACATCTCTTCTTCTTATACCTGCAAAAGTGGATGGTGATCTGGTTCTTACTACACGAAGTGATCAAATTGGGGGGGTTTGGTGTTGGAGAAGTAGTTTTTTTATGTTTTTAATATAAAAAAATGAATAAGAATGTTAATGCAATGCAATTTTATGAAATGAAATATACCTAATGAAAATATTTTTTTGTTTTTGTGGAAAGTAAAAGAAATGAATCAACTAGGGAAGAAAAAAATGCATAATTTGACACCTCTCCAGCAACAGCGCCAAAAAGTGATGAGCCTCAATATTGCAACAACAATGTTTCAACTCCCAGAGCTACCAACTTTAATTATCAACATGGGGTTTGCACAAACCTAAGAGGTGTTGGAACTATATGTGTGTCATACAATGTGTCCTTCCACTCTTGTGGTGATGTAATGGAGTGCATGTAAAGAAATCAAATTCTAAACTAAATGCAGTAAATGAAATGCTCAAAAAGGAAACCTTAACCTATTACAAGAAACAAAATACAAGGAAAGAAACCTATTCTAATTTCATAAAGTAAAATCATCAACTAAATGTCAATGATTAGATTTCAAAGAGTTCAGATCCATTGATATATTTTATTGGATGTGGAAATCAAGAAAATCATTATTGTATTATCCAATTCATAAATTTATCCATTAAACCAAATCACTGAGATGTTTTGCATTAGTAAAAAGGAAAGCCCTAATTTTTTTGTATTCCTCCTATACCATTTATTTAGAGTGTAGAGGTCATGATTCAACCCTAAGGGACAAAACCCAATGTTTTGAGCAAATCTAGGAAAGTATATACATGTTGGAAGAGTGCTACAGGAAACTACAGGATGCTACAGGAAGTTATAATTCACTAAATGACCAAACAAATCAAATACAGATTAGATGGGACATATTTTTATTGGCTAGGATATCTTAGGTCTCCATTCCAAGTGGAATCACTAAAAAATACCTTTGTTAACCAATGCTAAAAAGTAGCAGAAAATTACAAGCCTAAAAGCTAAAAATTTGAGAACGAGTGAGCTAGTAAATATATCAAATGTCTAACCTAATAAAGTGAAAATGCAATGAGGTAAATTTTCTTGTTCACTAGAAATGTTTTTTAATCTAATGCAAGTGGAATCAACTTGATTGAAGCACGCCAGCATGTTCTAAAACACAAAAAAAATATATATATATTATTATTTGCCACAAGGGACATCAAGAAATTGAGATTTGGGAATAAGAAAACTAATCCAAGTAGCTCAATAATTACTATGACCTTCCAAAGTTGTTACAAGGATGAAATTATTTTTTTGATCTAGAAAAATAACTTACTCTAACCATTTAACCCAATACTACTACAAGAAATCATCAATAATAAATGCAGAAATAGAAAAAGACAAGAACAAGAGATGCATATGAATAGGAAGTAAAATGAAGAAAAATAAATGACACAAAAAGGCCCTAAGGCTCCTCGGATGGCCAAGCCCAAGGAAAATTAGAGTCCTATGAAGGAGACCAGGATTTAGAAACTGAAAATGGCACCAATATTCATTATTTCCATTAAGAAAATTACATCGCTACAAGAAATGAAAGTGGAGCTGCCAAAATAAGAGTTCTCTCCACAAGAAGACCAAGAAAAATCAACCCCTAGAGGAAAAATCGACTTGGTACTTATGCACAATGGTTACGAAGCATCCCCTCCAAAATCCATCTAATAGTGGATATGGTTCCCAACACTAGGAATATACATTAAGTAACAAGAAACAAATTCCTAGATTTTCTCAATCATTGAAGCTCCGGAATATTTGCAATAATTTCAGCATATCTTGTTGATTTATTATCCAATATTGATCCTCCTGTAGTAGCAAGCAAGTCCGTAAATTATCTCCTCTTCCAAATATCCATAATCTACCCAATATTCTCACAATTTTCTAAAAAAATAAATAATATTAGGCACAAATATGAAATTATCCATAAAACTTATTAACAAACATATTAAAGTTAGAGATATGTTATCTAATGCAAAAAGACACATTTAACGTGCTAAAGGATGGTCATATGGGCCTTAATTTGAGTATGATTTGGAAGCCCATCAATGGGCTCACGTAGCAAGGTAATGATCCATGATACAAAACATCTCATTGGACCCTTCCCAAATTTATGCACTCTTAGGACTATTGCTTCACATCATCCCACCTCTCATCTGGAGGTGTGGCTGCATGTGCTCCCTCTTCCCACTTGGCTTGAAATTCCCCCCCTACTGGAAGTCTCCACTTCTCCAACTGTAGTTTCTACACAAGTTTCCGAGGCTGCTTCTGAGGTGACTTGTTGTCCACTTGAGTGGATCTTTCCACTCAGTATCCTCATTGCTCCTCTAGTTGTGGATGCTCCAAAACTTTCTAAGACTACTTCTAGGGCTTCTTCTGGGGTTGTATGTTGAGATGTAATTCATTCTCCCTCTCAACCACCAAATCTCTAATCTTTTTCTTACTCTTCAAGGCTTTTCATGCATCTTCGACCTCGAGAGCATATAGGTCCTTGGCTTACACACTAATATGTTTCACTTGTCCCTCAATGAAGTGTCTAAGGAAAACCTTTCCCTTACTAAAAATCACATCATATCCATGTCCTTCCAATATCGTGATAGAAATAAGATTCTTCTTTAGTCCTAGAACATACATCACATCAGAGATTCTGAGAGGGGATCTAGACTCCCTCTCAAAGGTAACTATATCGATCTTGCTAGTGCTATACCTCCTATCACCTCCAAACTCTAAGTTATGCTTGGTGTCTTTCTCCTCAAATTCACTGAAGATATCTCTATTCCCCATCATATGGAATGAGGCACCACTATCGAGACATGACATGCCTCCCATTACAGTGTTGGTCATGCATTTAATGATAATGAAGTCAAGTTCAAATTTTTAATCTAGAGCTCCACCTGATGCCACTATTGTTGGCTCCTTCTTGTTTTGTTTCTCCTATGAATAATTCATGGCATAGTTCCTGTAGTCATGGCCGTGAAAACACTTGACTTTCGACAATTCCTTCTTCTTTCCACCTACCTCACTTTTGGACTTGTTTCCCTTGGCTTTCTTTTCTTTGCCCACTAATGCAATGTCCTCTTCGACTTCTTTAGAAGAGGTCCCATCTCTTGCATTCCACCAAATCTCTTCGTGTACCAAATCCGACCACAGCCTCTCCCAATCTGGTAGGTTCTCCCTCCCATTAATAAAGTCTTGGTAACAATACCAGTTGTTGGGAAGTCCTAGAAGAGCTAGGCTCACCATATCATCTTTATAAATTGTAATCCTGACACTTCCAATCTCATCCCAAAAATGGGTGAACTTAATCAAGTAATTCAGAATTCAGTCTTCCTTCTCCATCTTGATCTTTCTAAGTTTGTACTTTGGTGCCAACTTCCTATGGTCACTACTATTTTGAAATAGTTCTATCAGTGATTTCCACATTGATTATGGAGTATCCATATCGTGGAGGCTCGAGAAAATGTGATCTCGAACTCCTTCCAGGATAATCCTTTTTGCATTTCCACATACTTTCTCCATTTAGCCAAATATTTTGCATCCGATGTTGGAGACTTAGGAATGACATGATATATGAAATTCTTGAGGCCATTGTCTTCTAGCACTTCCTCCATCCTTTCCTTCCGAGCTATGTAATTCGAGTTGCCCACCAAGGCATACTCAAGAATCAAACCATAGAAATCCATATTGTTGATTCTCAAGTATGAAGTGCAAATTCGATTTCACCTACACAAAAAAACTTGAATTCTCCTCTTCTATATTTTCTTTAGCTCTGATACCATGTATATTTTTACTATATATTTAACATCTTATGTAATATGCTAAAACAAAAGAAAAAAATGTACTCTACTCTTCAGCAAAAACCAAAATTGATCAATGAAAACAATAAGTAGGAAAGGAATAATATCAATTGCACATAACACAATATTTCTCTAGGGAAAGAAACTGCTAAAAACCCCAACTATCTACATTTCATTAATGAGAATATTTGAGAAGAAAATACATTGCTTGGTACTCCTAAATAATTCCTACACTAGTACAATCTGACTCTCTGCTTCTTAGGGTGACTCTAACCAATGCTTAGCCAATTTACTAGCCTTCCAAGACCCTACTTCCTTGCACAATTCTTAAGAGAATCAACCTCTATTCAATGTGGAAATTTCCTATCCATAATTTCACAATCTAAACATACGTCCTCAATTAACTGCATGCACCATCTGTACAACTCGGAAAATTATACAACTAATAGTACAATGTCCCTGAACTCTTATCTCAACTAGGTCTTCCTCTGAACTGACATGCATGAGTTATTTATGGGTGAATATTTAGTTAACTGGTGTGGCAATAAGGATGCACTTGTGTCCGTGCCCACTACTAAACCTCCTAGTAGTTCCTCCAATAGCTAGAACTAGTTTAATTGACTATAACTCAATTAGTCTGAGTTATTTGATTACAACTCAAAAGATATCAACCTGGACCCCTAAAATTTAGGAATCACTCTACGTGACTCTATAGAGACTTCCAACTCAAATTTACTAAGCTGACTAAGCCAAATTAACTTAGTTAAATATTACAAATTTCTATGAGAATATAATTATAATTTAATTTCTAATTTAATTCATGGCCAAATTAAAATAGAACTTCTAGATGTTATTTTTTAACATTTCTTGTTGCAAATTTCAACAGGAATATTACATGGGGGTGATTGTCTAAAATAAATATTTGGTTAAGAAAATCTATGGTCAGGTGGTTAATGGAAGCCCCATACCTGGCTATATTTTTCATTCATTAATAAGAACTCTTTCTTCTTGGTTCATGTGTAAATATGTTGGTTTATATGTGATTCGGGGTCACTAGCTGAGAACTAGCTAAAAACCTCAATAGTTGTTGGCAGGCTTTTTTGTGGGAGTGACTAGAAGGCCTAATTTGCATGCATGGTTTTTCATGGGAGTGACTAGGGGTCCAGATAAGTGAAATGTCAAGTTGTCTTAGAGTTTCCCACCTGGAAGGGTTGGTTGGCTCGTGAAGGTCCTGTAGGATGTGTGGAAGTTCATATTTGTTTGGTTTTGTCGATTCCAATTCCTTAACTATAAATGGGGAGTTGAATCACATCATAGTAGCCTCTCATCACATGTTTACCCCAAGAGACTGATTAACTTGGGTAAATGTGGGATGAGGGTGTTATCTAGAATCCATACGAGAATGTGAATGAATAAAATCATGAAATGGATGGTCCAATACTAAGATCTTGAATCTAGGGATTATTTCACTATGATGGTTTTGAGTTGAACTAGTTGAACAAATTACTCAATTATGTTAAGGGATGTTGTGGAATGATTTACAACCTGTTTTAATTACATGATTAAATTGTTGTTTTATATTGCTTATTTAGTTGAAGTCATTTATAATACCTTATTGATACATTCTTTCATTTTATTAGACATGCATGAGATGATGATACTTGTTCATTTAATTACTCAGATGATAGGGTTATTGAGCCAAAGAGAGTAGGTTTTCATGCTCTATTAATGACTTGTTCAAGGTATCTATACTTTGGAAAGAAAATTGACTTGAAAGTGCTATTGATTTGGTGTCATGTTTATGATTGATTGTTTTCCAAATTTATTCATAAAAAAATTATGGATTTTTTTATTATCAAGTGCTAGGAGTAGTGCTTTAAAAGCTTGAAATGTTAGAAAAATTGCAACATTGTTAGAGCATTGGAAATAGTGTAAATTTAAAGTAAATAAAAAATAAATTCAACTTTTGGTCTGCAGGTCAACCAGGTCGGAGGTCGGGGGGTCAGCTAAAAGGGTCACACCTTCAGTAGCCTTTGCTCTGAACTACAATGAGTCAAACTAGAAGTTTTTGATGACAGGTTGGAGGTCAGCCAAAGTCTGAAGGTCACTTGGGGTTGGGAGGTCAGCCAGGTCAGAGGCCAGGCCAATCCCAAACCATTGTATTACGGCACCAAGAGGATTTGGTGGTCGGGCCAACCCCAACCAATTTTTTTATGATACCAAGAGGAGGTGGAGGTCAAGCTAACCCCAACCCATTATATTATGAATCTAGGAGGAGTCGCTCTGACCTAGACTTAGGTCGAGGGTCAGGGGATGAGACTGAATTTTAAATTTAAACATGTCACTGGTGTAAGGAGGGTCGACCACAACCTTCCTTGAGCTACATCCCTACCACGTTGACCTGTCCATGATGGGAATGCAGATGCTAGGTGCGTCAGCCTTATTGGGGTATGGACTTATCCAATGAAACTCCAAAATGAAGGATCGTGGATATCCAAGATGTGCTAAACAGGGAATTTAGCACGCAAAAATTGGAGATACAATCAATTATCATGTTTAAGGAAATCGCGATGCTTCCAGGGAAGACCCATGGGAGCTAGATCAGAGACTAAAGGGTATGATTCTTGAAGCAACATGACTCTGATGGATGGGAAACATCGTCCATGGTTTGTACCGTCACTAACATTGCATCTAAGGATCACGTTGTCATAACAGAAGCTATCCACCCAAGCCAAAGCTTTGGATATCGCAATGAGATTGCACGAGACCCCAATACAAGATCCTAACCTAGCAGTCCAACAGATCCACACACAGTTGAAAAACTTGTGTCTTGAGATGCAGAGTTTGAAACAAGATAGGACAACTCACCCAGAAGCACGTGAGGAGGTATGGTGCATCAAGTGCAAAGGCTAAGGACATGACAAGGACCATTGCCGAGTCTTCGCGAACTACCCAGCGGGATCAATGCCATTGAGACTAGAGTCACAAGTAGGATTGAGCACAGCACTTGCATGATGGTGCCCGATTTGTAAGATAGGAGGGGAGAATGCTACAGATAATTGCCACCTATTACAGAAGTATACAAAGACATCCCAGCAGTTGTTCTATAATTTCTGCAAGTCGGTAGGCCTTGATGAGTGCACTTGTAGAAGTTATGAACTAATGATGGATCAGACTCCTACCTACAGATTTTGGGCTGAAACAAAAGCCCTCAATCAAAATGCAGGGTGTTAGGCATGGAATCGCCCCACGACATGTTTTGGGGCTTAAAGCCTGAGTTTTGAGTTAGTATTATTGTGAAAACTCTGTGAATTGCATGTGCAAAGTGCAAATTGTATGTTATAGTGATAGGGTTACCCACCCTAAGTTTTGAATGTAGTTTCAGCCTACCCATGGTCCATATACCATGGGATTGTATAAATAGAGTGAGGCTCTAAGATGTAAAGGGAGAATAAATAGATGGAGTGAACGGAAGGAGTCTAGAAGATACCAAGCAGAAAGGAAGAGTCTAAGTACCTTGGGTCGTAGTAGTAGGAAGAGGCTCTACAGCTGAGTGCACAGAGGCCTAGTAGAGTCCACAACTGAGGACATGGACCCATGCAGCTGAGTGCATAGGGCGGAGTCGAGTCTGTAATAGAAGGAATAAAATAATAAAGAGAAGTTTTATCTGATTATTGTGTGTCTGTTATGAGTTATGACATGTTTGATATTACTTGCAATTATACTATTTATTTACTTCGCGTACTTATATGAATGGTGAGTATTGTTAAGTATAACTGAAAGCATACAGATAATCTAAGTTGATCAACTAATATCGGGTTACTAGTGAGGAATTTGGTAATAACATGGTTCGAGCCCCAAGTAAGGGTGTGCAAGGGTAGCATTGCGGGCTGCAAGGTATTGATAAGTGGGCATAGCAATGTGCGTGCAAGGTCAAATCGCGGACCACTTGATATCATCATACATCTCTAGGGTGTGAAAACCTGGTTCTAGCACCCTCCCATACTACTTCCCGTGAGACCTCAGTCCGCACTTCAAGGACTGTTGCCGAAATGGCTAGTAGTACCAGGATTTGTTTGACTAAATCACCTGTAAACCTAGGTCAGGCCTCAACAAGCCAACAAATGGTTTCATTGCTGGGACCAGGATCTGCATAAGGGATGTTTGATGTCGTGTCACTAGAATTCAACAAAGAAATGAATTGAAGGGTGGTGGGACAAGAAGATTCATGATTTTGTGGATCAGGAAAATAGGAATCCATGAGTATCAAAGGAACAATGGTTATAGCGCTACTTATATATCGAAATCCATAAAATTTTCTTTGTACCCTTTTCTTTTGAGCTGTATGAGTGGATTGCGAAGCTACCAGGTAGTCAAGGAAGGTGTAGGCTTGACAAATCAATCATATGGACTTCGAAATTAGTGCGCAGACTAGAAGTGTCTCAAGATATGATCATGCAAGTTGTGGACCATTGGCTCGATCAAATCATAGGGGGATTTATCATTGAGTTCCTAGTAGACACGACAATCAGTCACAGCAAGGCAGAACGTCACCTCCTCAAGGGACCATGAGGTAAGTACATTAAATCTTTGAATACCTAGATTAAAATTATGCTGTGTGCAAAGTGGGTTATGCGAATAAATTGATGTTGGGGCTACGCGAAGTGGGAGGATCTATAGAAATGAAGGTAGCACAGGGATAGAAAATAGCCCCTTGATTTCGCCTTGGCGGGAAAGTGAGGAAGAGCTCACGAAATTTTCTCCAAGAAGTGCGGTCAGTCTGATAAGGCATCGAATTCTGCGCTTACCACCTCCACCTACATTGTCACCAGTCTCACCATCTTCACCTCCATCTCCACCCACCCCACCTCTGCCACCTCCATAGTTCAATATGGGGAGTGCGATCAAACTGTTAGTATTCAGAGGAGTAGGGAATGAAGATCTAGACCAATTTTGGCTCATATTAAGGGTAGTATTGGAAGCACAAGGAGTCATGGATGACAATATAAAGAATGATACGTTGGTAAGCATGTTGTAGGATCATGCACTAACATGGTATATTAATCATTCTAATGATCATCCAAATGCATGAATCACAGAAATCCAGGCCACACTGAACAAGGAATTGAGCAGGCCAAAATCAGAGACACAATCGATTATCGAGTTTAAGGAAATCACGATGATTTTGGGTGAGATCCCTTGGGATTTGGACCAAAGACTAAAGAGTATGATTCGCAAAGCAACCATGACCTTGATGGATGGATAGCACCGCACATGGTTTGTAGCGTCACTAACACCACATTTAAGCATGACATTGTCACAACAAAAGCTATCCACCCAGGCCGAAGCTTTCGAGATTGCAATTAGATTGCATTAGACCCCTATAAAAGATCTTGGTCTGGGAGTCCAACAGATCCATGTGAAACTGCAAAATTTGTGTCTGGAAATGCAGAGTTTGAAACAAGACAAGACACCTCGACCGAAGGCGCATGAGGAGGTATGGTGCATAAAATGCAAAGGCCAGGGGCATGACAAGAACTACTACCCAATTTCCAGGAATTACTTGGTGGGAGGAGGGTCGATGCCGTTAAGACCCGAGGAAAAAGAAGGACCAATCGCAGTACTTGCATTGTGTTGTGCGATTTGTCAAATAGGACAAACACACACTACGGATAACTGTCATCTATTTCAGAAGTATAAACAAATGTCTCAGCAATTGTTTTGTAATTTATGTAGGTCTGTAGGCCATGATGAGCACACCTGCAGAAGTTATGAGCTGATTATGGATAAAACCCCTACTTATAGAGTGCAGACTAAAATATGAGCCCTCGATCTGAAAGCAGGGATGGCGTATGCTGAATTTCAGAGGTGTGGACAAGGTCGACAGGTGGAATGGGACTAGGAAGGGGTCGCAAACAACTAATTTGTTACAACTGCAGAGAGTATGGGCACTATGCCTTTGATTTTATGAGTCCAACGAGAAAATCATGTTTATATTGTACTCAATTTGATCATGAGGTAGAAGACTTCTCTACACTGATAGCAAGCCTGCATGTGAAACGGGTAGTCTAGCCTCCCTCGACTTAGAATATGCAAATGATGAGGTCTAAGCCACGCGAAGAGGACCCAAATGTAAACATAGTGCTTAGAAGCGGTATCACAACTGGAGATGACAAAGGTAAGCAACTAGAAGAAAGTGCATGGGTTCGCAAGGCTCCTACAAAGCAACCTAAATTTTATTTGCAATGTGTGAAGGAGGGATTTATGGAAGCTAAGAAGAGCTTCATGGAGGCCTCCACTTTAGGTAGTAAGGATCAACTAGAACTAGGGATGGATCCTTCAATGCTCACTACCTTTCTAGAGGCATGCATGAAACTATTTCATGACAATAAGGCAGTAAAAGGACTACAGGAACTTATCACTAGGTGTACGGGGTCAGGAGAACCGCACGTAGTCTAGAAACATGGAAAGCATGCATTGCACACAGGAAGGGAAATGAGACTGACTACACAAATTGGAGAGTATGAAATGGATCAAGTAATTTTGGATCTCAGATCAGATGTGAATGTACTACCAAAACAAACATGGGAATGCATGAGCAGACCTGCACTACAATGGTCTCTTATTCAATTGTGAATGGAACACCAGCAGAAGAGCCTACCCATGGGGAGACCGCAAGGAGTAACAGTGGATATTGAAGGTGCGAGCACACTAGCAGATTTCAAAGTAATAGAGATTGTCAATGCTAGTAATCCCTATCCCATGCTATCGGGCATAGACTAGGCCATTAGTATGAATGGAGTCATAAATTTAAAGAAGCACAGAATGAGTTTTGAGAAAAAGTCACTATGCGTAGTAGTACTGTTAGATCTTGTCGAAGGAGCGTGATACACTTAACCGGTGCGCAGTGATGATAATGATGACTATCTCGATTGTATTTATAAGATAACCACATGAGAACGAGATTGGGTGAATCCAATAACAGATGGTAGAATTTCATGGGAGCGTGAAAGCTCTTGCACTTCAAATTCAGACGAAGAAATAGAACAATGGTAGAAATTAGCTGCACGAATTAACTATGCTCAATTGCAACATGATGGTAAGATAATTCCGTTGTGTGACAATGGAGATAAGATATCTACCTAGGTATGATGGGTTGATAGTAGTGGACGAATTTCTAAACAAATTTGAGAGTGAAGTACCGGAACGGTAGTGTTTTTATGCTATGAAATGGGCACTGCATGCTACCCCCGCAATATGGTGGGGTACGCACCAGTAGAGTTTTGGGCATTGGCGCGAATGTAGAAGGATGATGTGCCTATGATTTTGGAAGCCATAGATGCCACTAGCAGACAAGTATGATGGGCGAGATGATCCACATATACACCTCGCGAAATGGACTAGGGCCTATGGGGAGGAGCCACAACCTGAATGGGTGCATTTGTTCTATCATACCCTGGATGTCATACCCATGAATTGGTATCTTGAGATAGAGCTCTGCCATGGTACGAGTGAATTGGATATTTTGGATGAGGGGTTTCTGTTAACTTTCATGTTTGAAGATCATTGGTGGGATATTTTTGATGATGCGCTACAAGCAGTAAAAGCATCTATCTTCAAAATACCCTAGAAGCCACTAGAAGTGCTACAGCCAGAATGGGTGACATAGATGAGTTGCATGCTGGAGTGTTAAAATGTAAATGTTGAGGAGGATGATGAGGACCCACGAAATATTAACATCCCAGAAATGGAAGGCTATCATGAGTTTCAAGTACCATTTATTAGGGGCCTCGACATCGTTGCGCCACTAAAAACAAAGGAGGTAAACATTGGAAGGGAGATGGAACCAAAGTATGCAATGCTTGGAAACTATTGGGATAATTCCATAGTAGATAAGGTCACAAAGTTACTTCGAAAATATCAAGACTTATTCCTGACAAAAATTACAGACTTAAAAGGGACCGTTGGCGACTTAGGAATGATGAAGATCACCCTAAAACGCGATGCGAAGGCTATCAGGCAGAGGCCTTATTGCTTGAATCTTAATTACGAGGAAAGGTTCTGTGTAGAGTTAGACAAAATGCTCGTCACTCGAATTATTGAGCCAGTGGAAGAATCTAACTGGGTGAATCCTATGGCAGTATAAGAGAAAACGAAAAATGGCAAAATAAGAATATACATTAACCTTAGGAAGATGAATGATGCCTTTGTACGTGATCCATTCCCGACACTATTCATAGAGGAGGTGTTGGAAAATGTTGACGAACAAGAAGCCTACTCATTCACGGATGGGTTCTCGAGGTATCACCAGATCAAGATCACATCGAAGGATAGGAGAAAAACAACCTTCGCAACAGAATGGGGATGCTTTCAATACACCATCATGCCGTTGGATTAAAGAACACACTAGCCATATTTTTGTGCATCATCACTGCTGCGTTCAAAGAATACATCCAGAAATTCTTGGAGGTCTATCTGGATGACTAGATGATCTTTTGATTCGTTCAGCCCCACATAGCAAGCTTATGCTTTATGCTGGATACTTGTTGATGACACCAGATTGCATTGAATCTCAAGAAGTGCACACTTCTGGTTCCCTTTGGGAACCTATTGGAACATGTGGTCTCCAAATAGGGGCTAATGGTTGACCCCATGAAGATTTCTGTTATTCTAAATTTGGAAGCATTGCTTAGTGTTAAACAGCAGCACGTTAGCTTGGGACATACAAGGTACTATATGAAGTTCATCAAAATCTATGCCCAAATAACAGCGCCTATGGAAAAGATATTAAAAAATGATTTTACATTTTGTTGGAATGATGATTTCATGAAGAGCTTGGATGTCCTAAAGGGGAAATTGGCCTTTGCTCCAATCATGGTCTTCCCAAAATGGGATGTGGAGTTTCATGTACATGTTGATGCGTCGTGTATTGTGCTGGGAGCAGTACTCGCACAGGAGGGCATGGAGGGCATGGATCACCAAATTGTGTTTACAAGTCAAAGATTGTCTAAAGTCGAGAATAACTATTCCACCACCGAGCATGAGGGGTTGGAAATGGTTTATGCTCTCCAAAAATACAAACATTATTTGTTAGGAGGACATTTCAAGATGTATGCCGACCATTCCGCAATGAAATACCTGGTTAATGAGCCTTTGTTGGGGGGGCACATATGCAGGTGGCTATTATTGTTCTAGGAATATGATTTTGAGGTCGTAGTCAAGTCAGGACGCTTAAACATAGGACAGAATCATTTATCACGCATTGAGATGGGTGCAAAACCCACTAATCTAGAGGAAGGATTACCTGATGCATAGCTCTTTGCGATGCGCATCACAGACGGGCACTTCAAAGATATAATCCATTTTTTGAAAATAGGGACTGCACCAAAGGAATATTTTGTCCAACAAAAGAAGGAATTGGTGGTGCATGTGGTGGATTCTTTTGTCATCGCAGGGCACCTATACAAAATGGGAAATCATGAGATATTACAAAGATACATACTTGAATTTGAAATAAGTCAGATCCTCATGGAAGCACCTGGGGGCACTGCAGGTGTACACTATGCAGGATGCGCAACTGCATAAAACATTATCTGTGTAGGGCTGTGGTGGCCAACCCTGCACTAGGATTCGAAAGTGCACTGTAAGGCTTGTGATATATGTCAAAAGACTAGAAAACCATCATGGAGGGATGAGATGGCATTAAATCCATAGATGACACTACAGTCATTCGAGAAATGGGAAATCGACTTTGTAGGACCAATCAAACCTCAAGGAAAGACAGGCACACGCTACATCATCACCACAACGGAGTATCTAACACGATGGGTGGAAGCGCAACCAGTCAAAGACTGCACAGCTACTACAACAACAAAGTTTTTGTTTAAAAATGTATTAACCCGCTTCGGTTGTCCGAAAATCTTAATGAGTGATCGCGGAACACATTTCTTAGATGAAACCATCAGTGCGCTCACGGAAGAATTCCAGGTATATCATTAGAAGAGTACACCATATCGCCCATGAGCGAATGGGACAGTAGAGGCATTCAACGAAATACTGGAAACCACGTTGACCAAAGTGTGCAACGTGCAGTGAAGCAATTGGGACCTGCGCATCCTTGCAGTACTATGGGCTTATTGAAGAATGTGCAAGAAATTAATGGGACAAACCCCTTTCCAGTTAGTCTATGGCATGGAAGTTGTCATGCCAATGGAATATATCATACCTAGTCTATGAATAGCAGCACTCACAGGGATGACGGACTGCGGAACTCTGGAAGAAAGACTCATACAATTGGAAGAACTTGAGGAAGAACGATTCTTGGTAGGTTTTCATAAGCAGGTTTAGAAACAGTGTGAAAAATCTTGGCATGATCACCATATTAAGTTGTGCACTTTCAAAGTAAATGAATTAGTACTGCTATATGACAGTAAGTTTGAAAAATTTCTGGAAAAATTCAAAATGCACTGGCTAGGACCATACGTAGTTAACGAAGTCATAAATGGAGACACAATCCAGCTCGTCAAATTAAATGGAGAACCCTTCCCATGCAAAGTGAACGGTAGCTGCTTGAATCCTTACATAGGTGGGCTAGCTATATGACTAGCCGACAGTAATACAGTCTTCGAGCATCAGAGGGTCGAACAAGGGCACGGGACTATAAATACATATAGGTATGGTTGTATGGGAAAAGTTCAGTTATAGAGGTTTCTGAGGAACAAATACAGTGCAACACACCAAAAACAGAGGGTTTAGAAGGGAGAATGCAGCAAGTTCAGCAAGCAGCAGCTCAGTGCATTACAGACATCCAGACTATTCAGGACCAGCTAGAGGGACTCTGCGCCAAGATCGTCGCGCCGACCGAGTGAGTTGAGCGGGAGTCATGATGTTTGTGTTGGGGACCTATTGGGCATATAATCCCCCCATGATATGTTTTGGGGCTTAAAGCCCAAGTTTTGAGTTTGTATTATTGTAAAAACTCCGCAAATTGTGGGTGCAGAATGCAAATTGTATGTTAGAGTCATAGGGTTGTTCACCCTAAGTCTTGAATGTAGTGTCAGCCTACTCATGGTCCGCATAACATGCGATTGTATAAATAGAGTGAGACTCTAAGTTGTAAAGGGAGAACAGATAGATGAAGTGAACGGATGGAGTCTAGACGATAGCGAGCAGAAAGGAAAAGTCTAAGCACCTTGGGTCGTAGTAGTAGGAAGAGGCTATGTAGCTGAGTGTGCAGAGGCCTAGTAGAGTCCACAGCTGAGTGCGTGGGGTGGAGTTGAGTATGTAACGGAAGGATGAAAATAATAAAGAGAAATTTTATGTGATTACTGTGTGTCTGTTCTGAGTTATTACATGTTTGATATTACTTGCAATTATATTGTTTATTTACTGCGCGTACTTATATGAATGGCGAATATTGTTAAGTATAACTGAAAGCGTACAGATAATCTAATTTGATCAACTAATATCGGGTTACTAGTAAGGACTTGGGTAATAACATAGTTCGAGCCCCCAATAAGGCTACATGAGGGCAACATCATGGGTTGCGAGGTATTGATCAGTACATGTAGTGACATGCACGCAGGGTCAAACCACAGACCACTAATTACCATCAGATATCTCTAGGGTGCAGAAACCTAGTTCTAGCACCCTCCCATACTACCTCAGGTGAGACCTCAGTTTGCGCTCCACCGACTGTTGCCGAAAGGGCCAATAGTACTAGGATTTTTTTGGCTAAATCACCTCTGAACCTGGGTCAGGACACAATAAGCCAACACGAAGATGGCATGCACTGGATTTCAGGGGCGCGGACGAGGTTGAGGTGGAATGGGACCAGGAAGGAGTTGCAGAAAACTAATTTGTTACAATTCCAGAGGGCTAGAGCATTATGCCTGCAATTGCAAAAATCCAACGAGAGCATCATGTTTATATTGTACCTAGTTTGATCATGAGATGGAGGATTGCCCCACATTGATAGCGAGGTTGCACGATAAATGAACACTCTAACCTCCCTCAACTCAGAACCTGCAAATGATGAGATTTGAGCCACACGAGGAGGACCCGAATGTAAACATTGTGCTCTAAAGCAGTATTACGACAAGATATGACAAGGGAAGTAGCCCAAAGAGAGTGCCTTGGTTTGCAAGGCTCCAAAAAAGGAACTAGAGTTCGATTTGGAGCACGCAAAGGAGACATTCATGCAAGCTAATAAGAGCTTCATGGACGCCTCCACTTTAGGTAGTAAATACAAAATAGAACCGAAGATGGACCCATCAATGCTTACTACCTTTCTGGAGACATGCATGAAGCTATTGCATGACAGCAAAGCGGTGGAGGGGCTGCAAGAACTCATCACTATATTTGCTAGACCAAGAAAATTGTGCGTAGTTTGGCAGCTCGGGAAGCACACAATGCGAATAGGAAGAGAGATGAGATTGACTGCGCAAATCAAGGAATATGAAATGGATCAAGTGATTTTTGGTCTAGGATCGGATGTAAACGGCCTACCAAAGCAGACATGGGAGCACATGGGTAGGCCTGCATTACAACGGTCTCATATTCAATTGCAAATAGTGAACTAGCAAAAGATCCTACCAATGGGAAGATTGCAAGGAATAATGGTAGATATAGAAGGTGTGAGCACGCTTATAGATTTCAAAGTGATAGAGATTATTGATGACAACAATCCCTATCTAGTGCTACTAGGAATAGATTGGGTCACTGACATGAATGGAGTGATAAATCTAAAGAAGCGCAAGATGATTTTTGAGAAAAGGTCTCTCCGCGTAGTGGCACCTTTAGACCCTAAGGAAGGATCATGCTACACAGAGCAGTGCGCGAAGACAATATAGAATATATCTATAAGATAACTGCACAGGAGCAGGACTGGGTGAATCCAACAATGGATGGCATGATTTTGTGGGAGAGTGAAAGCTCCTGCACATCAGATTCAGACAAGGAAATAGAATTTTGGAAGAACCGGCTACACGAGGTAACCACGCTCAACTACAACATGATGAAAATATCTTTGCACTGCGTGAAAATAGAGGTTAGAGATCTGCCTATGTATGACCAGTTGAGCAAGGTGGATGATTTCCTGTCTATTTGAAAGCGAAGTACCCGTACAACAGCGTTTCGACACTCTGAAATGGGCACTGCATGCTACACCTGCAAGATGGTGGGGTACGCATCAAAGACATTTGAAGAACTAGCGCGAATGCAAAATAATGATGCTTGGGCAATTTGGAAAGCCTCAAATGTGGATGAAAGTCAAGTATGATGGACAAAACATCCTACGCACCCACCTCTCTAGATGGGCACAGGAATATGGTACACAACATGCATGAATGCACATTGTCCTCATGCTAGGAAACAATACCAACAAGCAGGAGTGGGAAAGACAATGGCACAAACAATGAAGTATGACAAGACCAAGCATGTATTAGATTATCCATGTGGAAGCCTTCGACAAAGTATGCGAAGTATTGAACATAGTCCACCAGGTGAGATGCACTGAGTGGGACCTACGTGTACTAGTTGTTTTATGGGCTTATAGGACCGAGTGTAGAACCCTGACCATGCGGGCACTTCCAATGCTGAAGTATGAAGTAGATTCTATAATCCCTATGGAGCATCCAAAGCCTAGTCCATGCATGGCAGCACCCGTAAATACAATGTTTCATGAAGTTCGGAAAGAAGGAATCATAGAGCCGCAAGAAACAAAACACATGAGACTTGAGGAAGAAATCCAACAAGGAAACCTTATAGTCAGCAAACTTGAAAAATAAAGGGTACGATTAAGAGAGAAAAGCGCTTTGATGGACACGGAGGTCAAGAAGCTGGAGGACAAGATAAAGAAAGAGTTTCTCACCGAAAACACTAGGATGGTATGGCAAGGTGCATATGATCATACTGGCAAGTTTGAGAACTATCATCGTGAATTGGTTAGTCTGATGCCTTTGCTTGGACCACATATCGCCAAGCGTAGTGACGAGGGTTGTGCATTGCAAATGGTGAAGTGCGCAATGCTGACAACAGCAATAGAACGTGGGGATTCTCTAAGAACCATGAAGGAGGATAGGATGGAGCCATAGACGGGTAGCGACCACCTGACTAGCCAATGGAAGGACATTCTTAGCACTCCAGGTAGTTGGAGGGAAGTGCGGGACTATAAACTATCTTGTCTAGGAGCTATGCGATGTTGGAGATGTGCGTAGAAGTAGAGAGTCACAAGGACCGCGATCACACACAAGGGACTGCGTTGTCGCGCATATTGGCTAGAAAGTGATCGTTTAATTCATTTTTCATGATGGGATGACCGACTTGAGGCTAAATGGAGTGGGCGGTGGACCTTTATGACGCGATTTATGGGCAATATTTCTTTGAAAATCTGCTGCCAAGAAGAATTAATGAACCAGAATGGGGGGAACTGTCGAATTCAAATTCAAAAGGCACTATAAAATGCAAAGGGATACCCAACAAACAACACTTGGTCATTTGCGAATTGAGTGATTGAGAAGAGCCCTGAGCATTGTGAGCCGAGGATTGATTGAGCCCCTGAATTCACGAGTGACAGATTACAACCCAAATACGATAATAGCAACTAAGGATGGTCTAGGAATAAAAGTAGTAACTACTGGCGAGGTAGCGTAGACCCCAACTGTGGAGGATGTTCTAGAAGGTGTTGGGGTTGTGGTAGAGATCCCCAAATCACCGCGTACGCCAACACCCAAGAAGTATAAAAAAGTAATGGTCCCCATACATGTGTCCCCAAGGAACTTGCTGCACAAAAACTATCGATGGTAGAGAAGGGCAAAGCTATCACGATAGAAATAGATGAGGATGAAGAAGATTTGCAGGCCCTTATCATCGCAGAGGAAGAATACTAAGGCATGGATGAGGATATTCAACCTACACACTCTGCGAAAAAACTGCACACATATGTCCCCCCATGAAAAGGGAAGGCCAAAATGCCCAAGGACCTAGATGAAACCAAGAGTTCACTCCAAACCTCGCTCCTCCCAGACAACAATGTGTTTCAAGGCACACACCTAGGCCATGTGCCAACCATGAAGTTTGAATATTAGGACCTCGCTGAGCGTGAGAAGTTCCCTCACCTGGAGATCAGAAACCTCATGAAGCAGAACATTCCAAGGGTTGTGACAATGTTAAAGCCGTGAAAGTGGTTGCACAGAGTGGAAAAGGATGGGCTGCTCAACATACTATGGGTGTTTCATTTCCATCGTGCCCCAATAGCCATTTTCATCATTAGGCAGTTGCTTTTCCTGTGCATGATGGGTATCTACGGCTGGAGGAGCCCATCCCCATCACGGCAAACCTAATTCATTGCATTTCCTAGCTACCATACAAAGGAAAGTACCCCACAACCATATGGGAAGGGAAGGGTAATGATTTGGCCCTCACGGAGGCCATGAAGATGAAGTACAAGCTAGAGAAGAAGAAGAGGGGATACACCATCTCCAGCATCAAGGACAGTGTGGTACGTGTAGCAACCCAAATCTTGGTAGGAAAGGTTATGCGAAAGTGTCGTGCAGATGAGTTAACTGCTCTAGTTATCGCATTGGCCAAGCAGTGCATGGAGGGGGTCCAGTTTAACTGGGTTGAATTCCTCTACATAGAATTCTTAAATAATTGTCGCGAAGCCTAGGAGTAGGGTAAAATATTCCACTATGCGTGGTTGTTTCTATCCATAGTGCTCGTAGCGGAGGAACTACTAGTGGACAGTCAATTACCCACAATTGATAGAGATTTACCAAAGGCTGTGAAATACTCTTCGCTCTGAGCCAAGAAGGATGCGAAAAGGATACGCGACAACAAGGTCTTATGGGTGCTCATGGAGATGAACATCTGAATGTGGATCAACCAAAAGCCACATTTGTTGCCCACAGTGTACAACAATATATAGAGTTTTGTAGAATTCAAAGTCGACATGCATAATATATACATCAGGGCATGAAAGTATCTGATGAAGCACTGGACAAAGCTACCCTTTGTAGCCATTGATGACTCCATTTTCACTATCTTGGAGACATGCCCTCTGAAATGGCATGCCCCAGGTCCTAAAAAACTCAAAAGGGTGGTAGCATAGAAGAAGAAGGATGATGCCAAGCTATGAGTCACATAGTTGGTTGAGAAAAGGAGGAAGGAAATAGCAGTAGTTGAGATACAGTCAGTGCGGGAAGCGGCATAGAAATTCAGCGAGAAGAAAAAGGCAGCAGAAGTAGCAGCAACAGTGCAGGAAGCAACTATGAAGGTGGGCGAGGACCAAGCAATGCCCTCGCAGGGGCAGGAGGAAGAGGAAGCATAAATAGTAGAAGGGAGTGTGGACCTAGGGAGTACATCCACACAGTTGAAGCACACACACATGGCAGAGTGAGCAGGACTGAGGAAGAAGGTCAAGGCTTCGAAATTGGCCATTGACTCGATCACCTTAACTGAGGGTGATCTACATGACATCAGCGAGACAATGCACGATGTCACAAATTAGGCTCTTCGGGATTTTATGTAGGAGCACCAGATTTTGTTGGGGGCCCTCAGAGCACAGTTGCAATAGTTGCAAGTGCATCCCCCTCAAGTGGGTACCCTTTCAACCCACCTTGCAGTAGGATCCTCGACAGTAGATGAGATGTTGCGCACATGGATGGCAAACACAATAGTGTTTCTGAAAGGGGTCTTAGTGACAGCAAATGAGGCTGATAGATTTTTGGTTAGCATGATGAAAGGCCTTGGCCTTAATCTGGCTGCTTTCCTACATGAGACACTATAGCTATTACAGGATCAGATAGCAAAATAGTTGTGCACTAGGGAGAGTTGTGTGATCTAAGCCCTTAGTGAGAAAAAGATAAACATGGAACAACTCAGCTTGTAGTGCGATGACTTGGTGTCTCAAAATCAACAGTTGGTGCAAGTGGTAGACGAGGCTTGTCAAAGCGTCCCGAAGCTTGCTATCCCAATAGATCTACCAGTAGAGGTGTAGATCCACAGGTTAGAAACATGAGTTGACAAGGCCAGGGAAGAAATGACCAAGTTCAGCTGGAGCTGAATCTTCATATTGCCAAGCTGTAGTTAAAGGCGCAACCATCCACTCCCCCAAAATTCAAAGAATAGTGTGTCAGTACTATCACAATGGGATTGGAGGAAATGGGAGGTGTAGTGTGAGACCGCACCAGCATGTTCGAAGAAGAACTTGAGGTTCCCACAACTCTACAGGAGGACCCCAACATCCAGTGCTTGGAGACAGAAGCACGAAAACTCCAACAACAATACAATAGTGTCCGAGGAACTGCATAGATAGTAGTCCTCACCAAAGGCTTGCGAGGATGCAGCAAGCTAAAGCACTGAAGGAGCTAGTGTACGCAGCGTGACACAAGGAGGCAGTTCTCAAAGAATGCATCCAGCCTTGGATCGATGAGTCTTTCACTATCATGGCAGCCATCGAAGGAAAGATCATGAACATATATGGGATGCACACAGATGTAGAGAAGCACCACAAAAACAGAGGTCTTGGAATAACAAATGTAGCAGATTCACCGAGCAGCAGCTCAGTGCACTGCGAACCTCAGTATAGTTTGAGAAAAATTTGAGGGACTCCATGCCAAGATCACTGTGTTGACAGAGTGACTTAAGGGTGAGTCATGATGTTTGCTTTGGGGACCTGTTGGGCATGGAATCCCCCCAAGGCATGTGTTTGGGCTCAAAGCCTATGTTTTGAACTCATATTGTTGCAAAGACTCCACGAACTGCGGGTGCGGAGCGTGAAATGTATGATAGAGTCACAAATTTGTCTGCCCTAGTCATGTAATGTAATGCCGGCCTACCCATGGTCCACGGACCATGGGATTATATAAATAGAGAGAGGCTCTAAGTGTAAAAGATAACTAATAGAAGATAGCAAAGAATTCGAGAGAAGAAAGAATATAAGTATCTAAATGTGTCTTTGGGTGGTATGGTAGGAGAAGGCTCTGTAGCTAAGTGCGTAGGGTGAAGCTGAGTCTGTAACCGAGGAAGGAATTAATAAAGAGAATTTTTATCGTAATTCTCTGTGTTTGTTCTGGGATTAATGCATGTTTGTTATAAATTGAAATTATACTATTTATTTATTGCTCGCAACTGTATGAATGGTTTATATTGTTAAGTGTAACTTAAAGCATACAAGTAGGCTAAGATAATCAACTAACATTAGATTGCTAGTAATGACTTGGGTAATAACAGTGTTCAGCCCTCGAGTAGGGCTGCATGAAGGCTCTTAGGTTGTGAGGTAAGGGAAAGTGGGCATAGAGACGTGCCCGTTGGGTTGAACCACGAACCACTTGAGCTCATCAAACATCTCCAGGGTGCGGAAACCTATTTCTAACACCCTCCCATACTACTTCGAGTGAGTTCTCAATCCGCACTCTGTGAAATATTCCCAAAAGGGCCAGTAGTACCAGGATTTGTTTGGCTAAATCACTTTTGAACCTTAGTCAGGCCCCAATAACCCAACAATTGCAAATTAAGGAACTGATCACATTGTTAGTGTCAATATCTATGTACTTCCATCAGGGATCAAAATTTTCTCTTTGCATTTTCATTTTAGTGGTCCCATACTGAAAATTTTACATCATTTCATTAGGTCATGTCAAAATGATCCACTGATGGTTGTCTTCTCTTAAGAAAATCTTAATTTTTCTCTCATAGAGTATACTTGCTGACCCTTCTTCAGGTTGTCTTCACTTATGGTTCCATGGTTAATTTGCAATCATGCTTTTATTAGGTCATAAGGCATGTTTTCATTAGGTCTTACGGTTTCATCACCAAGGTCAAGAGCCTAATTTTAAAGTGTAAATAAAGGTTAGCAAGGGTATGAGGATAATAAATAAATCAAGCATCATGACTTGTAGGTCATAGTTACTAAATCATTATCTTTTAACCTAATGTAATTTTCACCTCAAAAACATGTTTTTGAGGTGAAAACAGAGTATTTTGAGTTTATTTTTATTTATTATGTAATTTTAAGTCACTATATGTAATAAATGATCCTAGTTACAACAAACCATCTCTCCTTGCTGCAAGACAAAGAAACACTGTAAAAATCAATTCAAGTTGAGCATTATCCACCTGCAAAGACACAAACAAGAAAAGGCATTAAAAATAGAGTTTTGAAGAAGGACAAGAAACATTAGAAAGTGGGGTTTCCAAGTGAAAAATCAAAATCTACTCCTATTTAAGCTCTCACATTTCATTTTCAAGTTCATTATTCTCATTTGGAAAGCAAGGAGTCAAAAAGTGAGAACAAGAGGTAATATTGAGTGAGTTTGGGGCATTGGAATGTTGGTGCTATGCTTCTGGAGACCGATGCTGTGCTTTTGGAGTAGTGGTGGACTGGTGCTTTGCATTGAGAGTTTGGCGCTATGCGTTGAGGCCCAACACTATGCGTTTGGGAATTTCCGTAGTGTTATTTTACATTGTGTTTCACTTCTAGGGTGGCATTGCGCATCTGTACACCGGTGTTGTGCGTTGTGTAGGAGAGCTAGAAAAGCCTAAAAACTTCATACAAACATCAAATTTCCCCTCTCTTACTTGCATATAAGTAATTTGACCTCCTTTGCTAAAGGTTTGGTTTTCATATCAACATCATAAGCATCATTCTCCATGACAAATATGAAACCCTAAAAATCTCCCTAGTGATGCCTAAAACCCTAAACCCTCATTGTTCATCCTATCACTTTTCCCTACATCTCTAAACTCTATCCCCTTATTCCTTTGTGTTGACAGAGTGACTTGAGGGTGAGTCATGATGTTTGCATTGGGGGCCTGTTGGGCATGGAATCCCCCCAAGGCATCTGTTTGGGCTCAAAGCCTATGTTTTGAACTCATATTGTTGCGAAGACTCCACGAACTGCGGGTGCGGAGCGTGAAATGTATGATAGAGTCACAAATTTGTCTGCCCTAGTCTTGTAATGTAATGCCAGCCTACCCATGGTCCACGGACCATGGGATTATATAAATAGAGAGAGGCTCTAAGTGTAAAAGATAACTAATAGAAGATAGCAAAGAAGCAGAGAGAAGAAAGAATATAAGTATCTAAATGTGTCTTTGGGTGGTATGGTAGGAGAAGGCTCTGTAGCTAAGTGCGTAGGGTGAAGCTGAGTCTGTAACTGAGGAAGGAATTAATAAAGAGAATTTTTATCGTAATTCTCTGTATTTGTTCTGGGATTAATGCATGTTTGTTATAAATTGAAATTATACTATTTATGTATTTCTCGCACCTGTATGAATGGTTTATAATGTTAAGTGTAACTTAAAGCATACAAGTAGGCTAAGATAATAAACGAACATTAGATTGCTAGTAATGACTTGGGTAATAACAGTGTTCAGCCCCCGAGTAGGGCTGCATGAAGGCTCTTAGGTTGTGAGGTAAGGGAAAGTGGGCATAGAGACGTGCCCGTTGGGTTGAACCACGAACCACTTGAGCTCATCAGACATCTCCACTGTGCAGAAACCTATTTCTAACACCCTCCCATACTACTTCGAGTGAGTTCTCAGTCTGCACTCTATGAAATATTCCCAAAAGGGCCAGTAGTACCAGGATTTGTTTGGATAAATCACTTTTGAACCTGGGTCAGGCTCCAATAACCCAACAATTGCAAATTAAGGAACTGATCACATTGTTAGTGTCAGTATCTATGTACTTCCATCAGGGATCAAAATTTTCTCTTTGCATTTTCATTTTAGTGGTCCCATACTGAAAATTTTACATCATTTCATTAGGTCATGTCAAAATGATCCACTGATGGTTGTCTTCTCTTAAGAAAATCTTAATTTTTCTCTCATAGAGTATACTTGCTGACCCTTCTTCAGGTTGTCTTCACTTATGGTTCCATGGTTAATTTGCAATCATGCTTTTATTAGGTCATAAGGCATGTTTTCATTAGGTCTTACGGTTTAATCACCAAGGTCAAGAGCCTAATTTTAAAGTGTAAATAAAGGTTAGCAAGGATATGAGGATGATAAATAAATCAAGCATCATGACTTGTAGGTCATAGTTACTAAATCATTATCTTTTAACCTAATGTAATTTTCACCTCAAAAACATGTTTTTGAGGCGAAAACAGAGTATTTTGAGTTTATTTTTATTTATTATGTAATTTTAAGTCACTATATGTAATAAATGATCCTAGCTACAACAAACCATCTCTCCTTGCTGCAAGACAAAGAAACACTGTAAAAATCAATTCAAGCTGAGCATTATCCACCTGCAAAGACACAAACAAGAAAAGGCATTAAAAATAGAGTTTTGAAGAAGGACAAGAAACATTAGAAAGTGGGTTTTCAAGTGAAAAATCAAAATCTGCTCCTATTTAAGCTCTCACATTTCATTTTCAAGTTCATTATTCTCATTTGGAAAGCAAGGAGTCAAAAAGTGAGAACAAGAGGTAATATTGAGTGAGTTTGGGGCATTGGAATGTTGGTGCTATCCTTCTGGAGACCGACGTTGTGCTTTTGGAGTAGTGGTGGACTGGTGCTCTGCATTGAGAGTTTGGCGCTATGCGTTGAGGCCCAGCACTATGCGTTTGGGAATTTCCGTAGTTTTATTTTACATTGTGTTGCACTTCTAGGGTGGCATTGCGCATCTGTGCACCGGTGTTGTGCGTTGTGCAAGAGAGCTAGAAAAGCCTAAAAACTTCATACAAACCTCAAATTTCCCCTCTCTTACTTGCATATAAGTAAGTTGACCTCCTTTGCTAAAGTTTTGGTTTTCATATCAACATCATAAACATCATTCTCGATGACAAATATGAAACCCGAAAAATCTCCCTAGTGATGCCTAAAACCCTAAACCCTCATTGTTCATCCTATCACTTTTTCCTACAGCTCTAAACTCTATCCCCTTATTCCTTTGTCCCTTTACCCCTATTCCATATCATTTCCATCCCTTTATCACTCTTCCCGAAGGGAAATTTCTCAAACAAAACAAGCCCTCCCTCATTTCCTACTCCCTCATTCATTTTTAGCCCATAAAGTCATTTCCCATCTTTTACAGACATATTTGGGCACTACAACCCTAAAACATATATGTCCGTAAACCAAGGGCTTGTAAGTCCCTAAATGTGTTTTTTCATGACCTAAAGGAACAAGGTCAGTTGATTACATCATCTCCCAGAAGTTCTCCATAGAAAACTGCTTAGAACTGGTCAAAACTGGACCATACAGACTGCTCAGTGCCGAGGGTGTGATGCATCTCACCTACTCAGTACAAAAAGTATGATGCATACTGAAAATCCCTTTTGTAGGGTGCGATGGGCGAGAGTTGACAAATGGAAAAGAGAGTTTTCAAGGTGGATGATCATGGAATCTTCCAGAAACTTCTCCTATGACACTTGCCTCTCTGAATTCACCCAGGGATGAGTAAGAGATCATCAATCTCCAAGTGGAATCAAGGACTATCAGAGAGAAGACACTAATCAAAATCCCAGAAGCTAACTCACCCCCCTACAATAATCTATATATGGGATCAGCCATCCCAGAGATCCAGAGGCTGGGCATCTTATATTTGTAAGGAAGTGTTGTTGGTTTCCTGGTGGAATATCATAGTGTTGGGTGATCTAAGCTTTTCATGAGGTGAAGAAGGGCTTTCATGCTGGGAGGATGACACTGGGTCAGATCAATGGGTTGTAATCCTCTCTTCTAATCTCTTTATCAATAAAGCTATTCAAGTTTTCCTCCACATTCTTGTATGTTTGCTAATATATGCATGTGTGTGGTCAATATATATCTAACCCTATATTGTTTACGATTGTAGATCTCTGCACTTTGAAGGTGTTATGCTACTTTGACTTTACAGGTACTCTTTGAAGTGGAGTGGTCAAGGGAGGAGTGGAAAATATCTATCAAAGGGGAGAAGGAACAAGCAGAGAACCAAGTGAAAGATCGAGGTTCGTATTCTTTGCTCCTCTCCTATCTACTTCTCATAAAGGAAAGCTAAAGTAAATTTAAACTGTTTTTTTTGTAAGATAGCTACTCGTCTTAGTGCGACTAGCAGCTCTACATAGACACTAGATTTCCCGATAACACCATCTCCTCACCCCTTAAACACTCTCACTCATTCCCTTCATATAACCTTCAGACTTGAAAAAACAGTTACAGAGGACCGATACTATAAGGTAGGAGGAAAACACAGGTAGTGACACCTCCACAAATAGAGCTAGGCATTAGAGAAAACCACACAAGGGAGGCAGAATTATTAGAGAAGAGTCATCAAACCTAAGGGAATTGCATGCCTCTCAGTTGGTTGTGACATGTTTCAAATATCTTGGCTGTTCAACACCACCCTGATCTCACTAGATGTTTTGTAGCTCGTCTTCAGGACAACAGGGTGACTCTCGCTGGGGTAACATTCATCGTCTCACCTTGCATCATTACAGATGCAACCAGGATTCCAAATGTAGGGAAGAAGTGATACAAGGACCAGGACCTCAATGAGCACTATTATGAGCCTTATATCAAACCCTGGTATAGAAATGAGGTGAAGAGACTTTTTCCTTTTAGATTTGTTGAAAACAAGTATGTCCCCATGATGAAAATCTTCATGAAATATTTCACTTGTGAGGGCTGATTTTCTAGGTTGTGCACCTATCACATCAGGCTCGTCATGCATTTTACTAAGGTAAGGATGTTAAACCTCCTTTACTCCTTGTTTAGGAATATCGAGAAGATGGCTCATTTTGTCGAGAAGAAGCCATACCCTTAGTAGATGAGCAATCTCTATCATTATTCCCTAATCAAGATGATTGTGCTTCATCATCTCAGTCTCCTCAACATCTCTTGGGAGACATTTATCACTCATGACATCTTCAGGGGTCCTCAAATTCCTCCACCAGTGTCTTAAGAAGAAAGGGGACCTTCTAGCAGTACTCAGGTGAAAATAGATGAGGAAGCCAAGGAGACTAGAACTACTGAGGTGCCCATTTACATGACATATCAAAGGGGCACAAGTATATTGTTTGCAGCCGATAGACAAGTGTTTTCTTGACGGGATGTGGAAGGGACCTTGCCTTCTTCATCATCTCATAGGCAAATGCTAGCTCCATAGCATGTGGAAGGGGCTTTGCCTTCTTCATTAACATAGAAGGTATAGGTGCAGCAGCTACACAAAGGGAAGGAAAGGATGTCAGAGGAGACTTTTGATGATGAGGAGGAAAGAGACTTTGATTTGATAGAGCATGATGAGATGGAGCAGCATTACTCTCATCATGGCACGGAAATAATTGACTTAGAGGCCCAAGATAAAGAAACAATAAAGGACATCATCATACGGGAAGAGGAGGCTCAAGCACAAGCTTTGATGGACAATTTGGAGAGGGCCAATTATTTCGTCACATATTTGTATGAAAAAACAAGCAATTGAGTGACAAACAAATCCTCATGGAGCTATAAATGCTCAAGGTAAAATTACAAAATGACAAAGAGGCACAAGTCACTTTGACTCCTATTGAGAAGGAGATTAAAGATGATAGAGAGACTTGGCTTGAAAGAGTCAATTTGCACCTTGAGAAGCTATTATAGAAGGCCAATAGAGACAATCATATGATCAGTCACATGGCCTACCATTACAGGACCCAAAACAAGATTTGCAACATGAGGGTCAAAAAGATGAAAGCTAGGTTAAGGCAGGATTTGAAAGGAAAAAAGGAGGAGGATAGGCTTAGGTTTCCTGATAAATATTCCATGGCTCATCATAATACTTAATGATGGTGCTTCTCACCAATTTTGGGCAATTTTGGAAGAAATTGTCTTTTCCAAATTTTGAAATTTTACACATAGGAAAACTCCCTAAACGAGCAGCACCACCGGCATTTTGCTTTTCCTAGGGGTACCCATTAGAGAAATGATTTGCATTTTTGGATTTAGAGTGATGTGTACATGTACCCTCGAGATTTTCAAAGTTTTTGGGGCAGAACTGGTCCAGAAAAAGGTCAAAAAACACCTAAAAATGACCTTTCCACCACTTTTTGGACACACAGAAGCAGTCTTGGGAGAATCTAGTTTTGAGGGGCCAAGTGAGTTGCCAATGCTGAAATTCTAGGTTTTTTTGAAAGTATACTTGAATACCTTTCAAATGAGCTATCATGAGCTCAATTGGGATGTTCAGAAGGCCTCCAAAAAGGAATTGAAAGTGGCATTATGTGTTGGGCCAGTGGCGCTACGCATAGGGCAGATTTTGCACAGGGTTGCTAGGTTTCCATTTTTTTTACTATGTTCATGGATTTTCTCTCATGGAGGATGATTTACCTTTCTAAAGGATAACTTGGCATGTAATTATGATATATAAATAGTAATAGAGTGTAGATTCATTTCTTTAGAATTTAGTTTGAGCTCGAATGAATCTGTTTTTCACTTTTAGAGGTAAGTTGTTGAGATGCCTATATTCCTATTTCTTGTTTAGTATTAGTTATATTAGCTCCTCATCTTAGGAATTCGACTCTTGAGGACGGGAGGATTTTGAATTCATGTCTATATCTTCTTCTTCTTTCTCTTTGTAGAGGTTTCGACTTAGCTAGATGCTCAGACCTTCCTTATACACCATTGGTAGCAGTTTAGCAGGAGATTAATAAGAATTGCAGTGATTTTTAGGGGATCCATGTGGTATGGAGTTTTAGTACATTTTATTCTTTTTTGATTATATGTTAATATGTTTTATGTATTCCATTAATCATTTCAGTGCTTCTAGTTGAATGTTTTCAAGTTAATAGGCATAATTCATTACATCAATGCTCTGCTTTGGGAAAACATTCACCATTTCATGTTTTCTATAGTCTAGGAAGGATCCATTGTTTTCACATGCTCTTCTTAGCTTCTCACCAGTCTTAAACATCTAACACCATCAAGCCCTAAAGTGTTAAAGCCTCTGCCTACCTTGCCCCTTTGAACACCTTGCAATTTTGACCTAATCCCCTAGACCTAAACTGTCCAACTCCTACTGATCCAGCAAAACCCCTTCAAAATCGAATTGAAAACTTTGTGCTACCATACCTAGCCTAAAATCCTTTTCCTGATCTAGTCATCTTGGTTGAGATCCTTACGGAGAGAGCCCTCTCCTAGCATAGTAGGGCTAGCTACTTGGTTAAGCATGGTCTTTGGTTACCCTGGCATTGCCTTCCTTCACCCTGAGGTTCAATCTAGGTGATAGCATAGTGGCAACCATACTGGGGAGATAAAGACTAATCACCCCAGTAATATCTTTCATTTAAATTCTTAAGCTTATGGATGATGAGTTTTAGAATTTACTAGGCTGAATTGGAAAGTTGTAAAGCAATATATAAAACTTCACAATTTGAGCACACTGGCTTCAAGAAAATACACTCGGGCCAATCTAGATCCAAATCCTACCCTAGTAGTGGATAATCCTAGCTTGATTTCAAGACGACTCAAAAAACAAGAAATTTCAGTTAGTCCCACACCTTCATTAAAAGTAGATTCTTGCTCTGATGAGTTGTTGTTTTTAGAAGACATCCCCTTTGATCTCTTGTTTGAACTTTCCCTATTTAGAACCAGGTCTGAAAGTGCACATGATAACATAGATCTAGATCCAGAGTTTATTGTAGATCTCAAAGTCCAAAAGGCAAATCGGTCAATTGATGAGTATATCCTAAATTCCCCTTAATCATTCCTTACTACTGCTAAGATCCATGAGCTTTCTGAATGGGTGTCCACTACCATCATTTCATCATTATTCTATTCAACCTCTAAATTTCATTCCCTTCCTCCATTTATAATTTCACTTCCCCATCAACCTATCATTTCCCATCAATCACCTATTACTCCTAGTTCTCCATCAACTATTGCATCAACTCCTAGTAGCCCAATCCTTGCTTTAACTCCACCTCGAGTTATGGTTTCTTGATATGCACCCATTTTTTTACCTCAGAATCTTGGTTCTATGCTCATTGATTATCAAAGAAAATACCTTTCTTTGACACCATTCAAAATGCTACAGCTCAACAACATGTTGATAAAATGAATGATTTCTTTGATCTCCATGAAGTAGAGATTGAAGATGTTGATGAGCCCTAGAAATGGGTAATTATGTGGGCTCATTTTGCCTCTTATTTTGACTTAATTCACCATTCTCATTATTTTATTGCATGTTTTTGAATATATTTATGCTAATAGAATGAATTGGGTTAGTCGTTTTTCCCTCTAGTCTAATGTGTGCATTATGCAGATTTTTTGGTCAATTTTGAGACAAAATCAAAGTTTTAATGAGCATTTGGTAGCCAAATTCGAGGAAGACCAAGGGAGAGGATTTGTAGGAGGATGTCCCCTTCGTTAAATGACCCCTTTCTCAAATTCTTCATCAAGAGCTCGGAGTGCCAAGGCCCACATTGATGATTCCAAGGGGCAGCCGAGCAAGTCAAGTAGGGTTGTTGTTATCTTCAGTTCCAGGCATCCAAGTTCCTTAAGTTTAGGCAGACTGTTGGCAGTCCCCACCTGTATAAATAAGAATTCTTCACACCTTACTAGGTTAACCATTTCGTAGTATATTTTTGCACTTTTGTGCAGCCTTGTGATCAGCTCATTTTCGAGCTCTTTTTGAAGACAATTTTCTGATGTAATTATTATTTTTTTGATCAATGAAGATGAATCCAGTTTTGAACCAACACTGATCCTTTATAGAGGGCTGAAGCTCTTGGGTTAGGGCCCAACCCAAGTTTTCCAACACCTTCTTTGTGTATTTATATGTTTTTTTTTGCATTCATAGGATAATTTATGTTGTTTAGGTTAAATCTTGCTTTAGTAAAATGGGATGCTTTTGATGGTTAAAATAGTTGTTCTTGCTTCAAGTTGCTTAATTAGTTTGTTGTAGAAAAAAAGAAATATCCAAAAGGGCTACCAGTAGTTCTTGACCTCCTTTCTCCCTCCTTGGGACTATGATTTGAGGTCAAAGCACTATTGCTTCCACCAAAAACACAGTTTTTGCCCTTTATGCAATTGCTAGTGTGATGTTTTGAGTTGAAAAAGTAGATATTAGTTTGGATTCACATGCTTAGATCCTTTCTTGTTCATTTTCCATGGCTTTCCAACATAACCTTCTGTTCATGAAGTTTTGTTCAGCAAATCTCTGTTTTTAGGTAAGATTTTAGGTCAAAATAGACAAACACTATTTTTTCGGTTCTTGCTTAGGTCAATTTTGGGAAGTAAGTGTGTAGCTCACTTGTAGAACACTCCAACTTGTCATTCCTCCATAGCACAACCTGTACCATTTCATCTCTCAAGGTTTTCCCACTTATTCGCCTCATTTCACTAATCTGCGCTAATTTCTGCGTTTTTGTACAAAGTTGCTTTCTTCCCCTTTGAACAAATCCAACCCTCTCTTACGTTCCTGATCTTCATTGACAGAGTCCTAGACCCTTCAACACCTTTATCCAACCTTAATTTCCTTTTTCCCACCAGTTTTCCACCTTCAAACCTCCAAAAACCACTTTCGGCCTCCTCTTGTAGATCCTCCTGTAGAACCTTCATTAGATCCCCTACAGCCTACTGTAGAAGTTCATGCGAGTGATTTTTCAAAGTCTGATCACAATGGAAGTCTCCAGAAGGGTACAAAGCACTTCTTAGGACCTCTCCACACCTTCGTCATCTTCAAAAAAAGCCAACCCCATCCTCCTTTTCCACCAAACCTCTGCACAGTCACAATGAGTCAAACCATGAGCATAATAATTCCACATAAAAATACCCAAAAGTACAAAAAGATGATTTCTTCTCATTTCTTTTCAAAAGTAGCTTGAATAAATGCAACTTACCTTTTTAGTAGCTAATGGCACCCATTTCAAGAGTTTCCATCTCTTTTCTTGCAAAATTAGGGTTTGCTAGGGTTTGCTAAGGTTGGTGGTTCATTTCAGTTTTCCTTCTCTTTCTACAAGTAGAATAACCCTTGTAGAGTTAGCTTTTTTCCATCACAGTAAAAGCTTCTTCTAAGAACTCATAGAAGTTGGCTTAAGCTCCTAGTGAACTTGCACTAGGTGATTAAGTGATAGCCTGCATTAAGAGCTAGTACTTGTGCATACAGCATCGCCACTTCCAAGTTTGTTACGAACTACTAGGTTGATAAAGGTAAAGAAGGAAGTCCCAGGAGTTGTAGCATTATCGCTGCAATACTGGAGCTCGACACTCTTTTTGGCACCGTTGTCAGGGAAGCGTCAAAGTATTTTGTGATTACTTATTTTCTTCTATTTTCTACTGTAGCATTCTACTAAGTAGTTTATTTTAGCAAAAGCAGATTAGTTGTTTCATTTCAATTATGCAATTTCATTTCAGCAAGCGTAGACTAGACATTTCCTGCTTTCATTTCAATTCTGCAATTTCATTTCAGCAAGTGTAGATTAGACATTTCGTGCTTTCATTTTGATTCTGCAATTTCATTTCAGCAAGCGTAGATTAGACATTTCTTGCTTTCATTTCAATTCTGCAATTTCCATTTCAGAAAACGCGGATTAGTCATTCCTGCTTTCATTTCAATTCTGCAATTTCCATTTCAGCAAGCGTAGATTAGTCATTTCCTGCTTTCATTTCAATTCTGCAATTTCATTTCAGCAAGTTTATTTGAGTAGTTTCAATTTGTCATTCAATCCATTTTAGTTTTGCAGGTGCAAGAAGAAAAAAATAAATAAATAAATAAAAAATCACCCAAAAAGAGATTTCATTTCATGCCTCTAAGGAACAGAGATAATTCAGAAAAATGTTTGCCCAACACACCCACTGCTTCACAGAGCCAACCTTCTCTCTTCTTCGGTGGCTGCAATGAAGAAACACCCTTAGGTAATAGCTAGACATATTTGAAGAACCTATAGGGGAAGAAGAAGAAGAAACCCATTCCTCTGGAGCCAATGGCTGAAAATAGAAATGTTGGGAGCAATACCTTGTGTTCCAACTCATCTCTTAAGAGTGAATTTGAGAATCGGCTGGAAGATTTCAAGAGTGAGATGAGGCAGATTCTTTCCATGCATATCAAAAGAAAAAAAGAGGAAGTAGAGAGGGATTTGGTCATCTTTTGTCCCAAGTGCACTAGAAATCATCCTAGGAACGAATGTCCATTGCACTCTATACAAGTGTGTTTAGTCTATGAAGAAGATCATCCTATGAATCAATGCCCTTGCTTGCCCGGAATTAAAACTACATATTAGAGGTCCAAAGGAGCCACTGAACCACTCTATTTTATGAACCAAAGGAGGCCACATGGACCCAGACCTTACCATCATGGAATGCAAGGGACATCCTAAACCTATTACAACCCCAATCAAGCCACTTCCATGCCTTCTTGGGGCCCCCCTACTAATCCTTCCTGGTCCACACTCCCTCCTTGATTTCATCCATCTCAATACCATGCTCCTCTAGTTGCTCATTCATTTCACTCTTATGCTCAGCCACAACCTCAGTGGAATGCACCTCATCAAGGGTGGAGGCTCCAGTACAACTCTCCTCCCACTCTTTTGCCTCCACCACCTACTCAACTGTTACCATTGCCTCCTACTCCACCAAGGCAACCCCAAATGTCTGTTCAACCGAACCCAAACCTAAATAACAGACAGGCCCAACAAGTATATAGTGGGTAACCATCATTTCCAAACCCACACATTGGAGTAGCTCAGCCCAATTACAAAGCTGAGGTACAACACTTCCAAACAACTCCTCTTGAGCTCGATGATATTCACCATAGCTCAAGGAGAGTATTGCAAAAATAGATTATATTGATATCATTGAAGGACCACATCCAGCAGAAGAAGATGCAAAAGAGAAGATCAGAGAACCATGGGCTACACTTCATGAAGAGAAGACATCAGAATCAAAGATCGAGAGAGCTCCCTCATGGTTACTATCAAATCCTCCATGTATTCAAGAGAAGAATCAGCAAAAAGAGGAAGATATGAAGGTTATGGTAGAAGAAGACATGAAGAATGATCCAGATCAGCAGAAAGGCCAATGACATCACAGCTATATTGAGATATGGTTCCAAATAGTAACTAAGGTGCAGGATCACTCTCTTCCTCAACTATGCTTGATCCCTTCAAAGTCAAATCATTTGGTCTCTGAAATCTGGATATATGTCAAAGCATACATTTCAAGCCTCCACATCAATTTTTATATCATCTTGATGTGCACATGGCTCTATTAGGAATATTCTTATACTTGAAATTGATTTTGTTTTTCAAGTAGGGTAGGGTAGAGAAAAAAAAAGGAGAAAAATGAAAAATAAGATAAAAATAAAAATCTAAGGTGAAAACCTTCTCGGAGGCGCCTCATATTGGCTCAATGATTGAAAACCTCCATGAGGTAGTCAATGGGTTGAAAAGAAGAGAAAAGAAAGAAGAAAATAAGATCCTTGGGTGAAAACCTCCCTTGGAGGTGCCCAGGGCAGGAAATTAGGGTGAAAACCTCCCTGAGGTGCCCTAGTTGTTTCCAAAGAGAGAGAGAGAGAGAGAGAGAGAGAGAAAAAGAAAAATGAATTTCCAATTATATTACAGGTCTACAGGAGAACTTTAGGAAGCAGCAACAGGTGCCAAGAAAGCTCTGAAACAAATAACATCACCTATCCTACCTTCCCTCACCCTTCTCCATCATTCTTAACATTATTTCCACCTCATTGTGCTTCTTTTCTGAAAACTATGTTTTCTATGGGAGACTCCAGTAGAAATTACAGAGAGCTAGAAATGGATTCTAAAAGAATTTTTGGGAAGATGGAAGCTTCATAAAGGGTTTATACATCCTCATACTATCCTCAAACCTCTCTTTCGATCATCTCCAAGGTTGCATCACACCCCAAGCTCATTCTGCTTACTGTCCAAAAACTGCAGGATGCTCTGACATAAAAATACATAGAGCAAAAATTTGTTTTTTCAATAACTTGAAAAACATGCATCCATTTAAAAAAATGTTTCATGGAGAGTTGCATAGGGATGATGGAAACATGCCCAAGCATTTTCAACCAATTATGGTCCATTGTTTCCAATAAATCAGCCTCCATTACCTTTAACAATTTTTTCATTTTCTCCATATCTACACATCCATTTAAAAACTTGTTTCATGGGGAGATGCATATGGGTGATAATAACATGCCCAAGCAATTTCAGCCAATTCTAGTGCACAGTTTCCAAGAAATCGGCCTCCATCACCTTCAGCCATTTTCAATTTTTCTCGAAATCCATGCATCCATTGACCAAAAATTTTCTATGGGAGGTGCATAATGATGATGGAAACATGCTCAGAAAATTTCAGATCAATCCAGTGTACGGTTTGGGAGAAATGAACAAAACGAGTAACTGCCCCATTAAAATCTAGCATCAACTGCATGAGGGTGCAAATTTGAAGGTCGAAGTAGACTCCTGAAGATTAGATCCAGCTAAGAAGATACCTGCACAAGAAAAACAGTCACATTAGACAGAAACAAAGCATATCAGCTAATACCCTTAAAAATCAAGCCCCAAAAGCAGAATCGGTGCAGCCAAGATGTATACAATGTGCAAGGAGAAGTTCATGATCAAGGATCACCAGAATGGAGTAGCCGAATCATCAGTTTAGAGGCCACAAGCATCAACAGTAGCAGAATGAAAAAAAAAAAAAAAAGTGCCAAAGTCTGAGCATGCAACAACACGGTAGCGACTAATAAGTGATGAAACCCATTCCTCTATTGCATGAGTATAATTCAGAAAGTGCATGGACAAGTGAGATGGTTGTGATTAAATGAGATTGGTAGCTAGCTAACTGGCCACCCTCATCCAATTCGGATAGTGCCTCGTCCAGTTCAAATAGTGCTCAGTGGGTGCAATCAGCATGTGTTCTCAACCAACTTGGGAAGAAAACTGAAAAGGGGTAGTGGTGGTCATTTAAAATCCAACGTAATTGATGGAAGTGATTACAAGCAGGTAGAATAAAGTTTCATGATAGCACTGTAGTGGGGAGAAATAGTCTGAATGGGGCCAATGTACACTTGGCCAGCTCACCCTCCATCACTAGAAGTCTCCATAAACAACCACAAGAACTCTTCCTTGAAACACTCTCACCACCTTTTGTTTTCATTGGCATCGATGAGTTCTCGGCTGCAACAACTCACCTACCACCTTCAGAACATTGAAACAGTTGCTCTTTTCCAAAGCCCTCCCACTTATTAGGCTCTACATGAGCATTATCACATTCTACAGGAGCAAAAACACAATCTACATGAGCCTTTCTACAGGAAGGCCAGAGAGCAGCTCTACAGGGGGAGCATTCAAAATTTTTGCCAAATTCAAGCTTGAAAAGCGGTAGGCTCAAAAACCCACTCTACATGTGATATATCTACACAAGGTGGTGGGATTAGAAACAAAGTACTGAGTTAAAAAGAGAGGGAAAGTAACAAAATTCTGCGTGTGTTTTTCTGAAATATACACAGTCTCTCCATTTTACTCTTTGTCCTAAAAGTCCGTCTCTTTCTCCTCCACTGGATTCTGTTGTGCAAAGAAGGGATGCAACCATAGAAAATCAAGCCTATAAAAAAGTGAATTCACATTGGGAAGTCTGTTTATTTTGTGAGAAAGAAAAAACACTATCTTGCTCTGTGTTGTTTAAAAAAAAAAAAAATATTGATTTCCTCCAACAACCTGAGAAGTAAAGGAAGGTTGAGAATAGAGTTTGAAGGGCATGAAAATTGAAAATTGTTTTTGAAAAGAAGAACCATGAAAAGATTCTCTCTCCGGTTCCATAAAGAAAACCTCAGTTGTTCCTATGTTTCTAGGTTTGAAATTTGTTGCCTTCCTCCTCACCTGATATATTCCATCAGTCTCTAAACATCATCACTTACACAGTCCCCATAGCCTAGGAGATTTTCAGGAACATGACCAAAAAAGAATGATATAAAAACTCTCACTGATGACCTTAGTCCATCTGGAAGTGAAGAGGAAGAAAAAAATGGCGAACTTGAGAAGGAAATCCATGAGGAAGCATAGAATATTCAATTAGAAGAAGAAAAAGAAGAAAAACAGAGCAGAGAGAAGGAAACCCGTAACCGAAAAGAAAAAGACTAAAGCAGAGAAGGCAGAAACTAAACAAGATGAGAAGGAAACTGAAACTGAGCTTGATGAAGCAAATCTAATAGAGGCAGAGAAGACAAAAGAAGAGGAAAAAGAGGAAGAAGAAAGACAACAGTTGGAAGAGGTGGATAGGAAGGCGGGATTCCATGATAAAGAGGAGGATATCACATTAGTAGCATGGGATGTCAAGGTATCTATTAGAGCCATCAAGGATGAAGAGTTAGACTAGTTGCTTAGAGGATGAGCAACCCATTCAGTAAGGGGGTGATGATGTCTTAGAAAATTATATATTACAATGCAATGGAACACATAAAATATTGCAGAAATATAAACACATAAAATGCATAAAACAAGAGAGATGCAGATATATGTGGTTCACCCAGTTTGGGCTATGTCCACAGAGAAACAACCAGTCCTTCCTTTTATATTATCCAGCAAAATGAAGAGATACAACCTACACTAGATTCGTTGTAACACCCTCTTCGCTCTCAATCTCCTCTCTCTTTCTCACTCAGAATACGGATCTACATAGACGCAATACAATTCCCTTATATATAGTGAGGGGTTGCCTTCTAGGGAAAAAAAACCCTTAATTAAACATAACTTCTACTATCATATCTTCACCTAATGAATGGCCCAAATTGACTATAAATTACTATACTTTTACAAGGAAATTTTACATCTTGTTGTAGCTCTGAACCGGAAATATTATGATAATAGAAATAACCCAAGAATAACAAGATAGAAATAGATAGAAATGCTTCTTTATTATCAAACCCTTAAGGTAG